>JAQIWP010000050.1:0-49417 GCA_034695525.1 Euzetes globulus
AATATAAAATATTACTATACTTATTCTGTATAAGTTACATATATAATTCAACAATCATATAAATCCATTGTCCAAGCCAGTAATTAGGCATTTTAATAATATAGCCTTGATTATTTCTTCATGCAAATTTATTATGGCCTTTTAGAAGAAAGTTTGTCATCCGCTGATTCGGAGGAATGCAAACAAAAGTTTAGATCGGATTTCTCATCGGATTATTTCCTTGAATTTAAACGAATAATTTAATCAATTCCTGGACACAATTCAAATATTTTTATATATTTTAATTCACTTTTATTTACGATTCGTGTCCTTAAATGACAACAAAAAGATATTATTAAAGGACATTGAAGTGAATGCCCGAAATCTTAACTTGAATTTAATATGAATTTACATCGTTTTTCAGTAAATAGACAAAGAAATTGTGAATTTTATGCTAATTTCCTGAACTTTTTTTTTATAATTAGCGTATAATTTGAATGTTAATGACACTAATTCTTGTGGTTTTCAAAGCCAACTCTACTCAACTGTATTTTGTGCAAAAATGGAATTTTTAAAAGAAACTATCAATTTTTGATTCAAAATTCTATTTGAGTGATCTATCAGTTTGACCATGATAATCTGAAAGCATCCAATACAAATTCACCCTTTAAAAAGTTTGCATTTAGCAATTATCTAAATAAATGAAATAAATCCATTTCCGTAACATATATGAATAGATTCTAGCTTATTTTAGCAATTGTCTGACTTTTCCAAAAAAATAACTATAATTTGATTAAAAGCTATACTTAAAGTACTATCGAATTGAATTTGGTTTTAATATTATAATAAGTTTATTCAAATATAAAATAGTTGTGAAAAAATGGTTTCCGCCCTTATTTTGGTGTGACATTCAATTAGAGGTCAGTTATGCATACGATAGCAGTGGTGAAAATCAATTATTTTTGTCACTTTTGGATTTTTTCTTCCAAAAACTTTTTGTATAAATACAGTAATTCACGAAATTCATGTCATTCATCGATCAGTTCCAAAGTGAAAACTCAAGTAAAAAAGTTACTTAACTTTTAAAAAATGCTTTTCAAATATGTAAGCAATGTTTTGGCTTTTTGTGAGAAGTGTTTTTGTGGAATCCTTAACTAAAATGTGTTTTTCTGATTTCAGATCTTTTTGACAACTTTTCTGTTGGTTGTGATAAACGCCGAGTTCTCTGAAAATGAAAACTTCGTCGATGTTTCAAATGACAGTGACTTAGAAACGGCGGCATCGGATTTGGCCGTTGCAGAGACCAAAGGCGCTGGAGTTGCAAAGGCAGGGGCAGTTGTGGCCAAAGCTGCCGGCAAAAAAGGAGCCGCTGCTGGATTTAAGGCAGGCAAAAAAGGCGGTGTTGTAGCCGGTGCAAAGGGAGGAAAGAAGGCTGCTTTTGCTGCTGGAAAGGCTGGTGGAGCCGCAGGAATTAAGGCTGGCAAAAAGGGAGGTGCTTTCGGCGCTGCCGGCAAGAAATTTAAGAAATTCGGTAAAAAGGGAGCGTTCGGTAAAGTGGGTGCCGCCGGATTCAACAAGAAATTCGGTGCCATCAAGACTTTCGGTATGAAACAAGGCTTCAAATTCGGGAAAGTCGGCGGAAAATTCGCTGCAGGAGGAGTGGCTGGTGCTGCAGGTCAGCTCTTTTTAAGTCATATCTTTAACAACATTTTAAACTATTTTGCAAATCATTTCAGGCAAAAAAGGAGCCAAATTTGGAGCCGTCGGAGTGGCCGCCGGTAAAAAGGGAGCCAAAGGTTTGTCGTTTTCGAAAATTTGAATTTTGCTTATCATTTGTTTTATGAATAGCCGGTAAGAAAGGAGCCATCGCTGCAGGAGGTGCTAAAGGCGTTAAGAAAGGATTCGCTGCCGCTAAGGCTGCCGGTAAGAAGGCCGGAGCCGCCGGAGTCAAGGCCGCGGTCAAAAAGGGAGCCGTCAAGGCTGGCAAAGGCATCGGTAAATAAATGGAGTCAATGTTCGATCAATTGTCTGAAAAGAGACAATTTTAAACATCTCAATAATTTTATTACTTTATATATTTTGTTTGGTTTTTATTATTATAACAAATTGTGTTGAGTCTAAAACTTTCTAATCATTTAAATGAATAAAATTTATCACATTTTCTGAATTGAAAAATATTTAAGATCTTCCTTTGAAATGATTCATCACTTGATAGACTCCAATAATGTCATAGAATATATTCAGAGCTTTTATAGGAATAATAGATTGAAGTATAAGAAATAAATTATAATAATTGGGAATAATTATCATTTCCTGGTCTGTGAGCACAGCGCCGATGATTTCCTCTGCAACTCGATCTAGATCAAATACAGTGAACGCAGAAATAGATTCAACGCCATTAATCAGATTTGTGCGGAAAAATGTGGGCAAAACAGTGGTTGTTGTAATCTTATTGTTAGGTTTGGCCGATAACTCCAATCGAAGACTTTCAATGAGTCCAATGACAGCGTGTTTTGAGGCGCAGTAGTCAGTCATTTGGACACAACCTGTTTTGCCACTCATCGATGCAATTGTAACGATCTGTCCCTTATTTACGGCCAACATATGCGGCAAAAACTCTCTAATCGTCCAAAAGTTACTCAAAGCGTTAACATTGAAAGTATTGATTATGTTGTCGTCAGTTAGTTCCAGGATACTTTTTCCATATAAGACGCCCGCATTGTTGACCAAAATGGAGACAAAACCCATATCTTTATTGATTTGTTCAGCGGTTTTCTTAACCAATTGTTTATCCGTTATATCGCAGACATAGGTTCTGACGAAACACTCCTTATTTTGTTTTTTGATAACATTTTTCGTCTCTTCGAGGGCTGACTTTTCGATGTCCAACAATACGATATTGGCTCCAAACTTAGCAAACCTGAGAGCCAGAGCTCTTCCCAACCCATTTGCACCACCAGTTATCACAACATTTTCTCCGACTATTAACTTATATCTCAATCTTTTTGGTACGAATATTAATATTAAGGAAAGAAAGCAATAATAAAATATAGACAATATTTTTATCAAAATTTGCATTTTTTAAGAATAAGATTCAATTCAGCAAATGATCAGAAATTGATATCCATTACTAAAACACTCAAATTTTGTTAGATTTGTAACATATGTTCAAAAAATTATTTTGTGACGATTTGTTCACAGGTTAAACGAGTTTTTTGGTTACATTTCTTCTTTAATCAGGTTACTTTTCGTTTCGATTCAGTTCTTGTGTAAGAAATAAATCCTTGAGTTGTTTGTCAATCAAGTATTGTAGTTGTAGTGATAGTCTGCGATAACTTCTGTTTCACACATTCAATAGTTTTAAAACATTCACTGAAATCGATTTGAAAATATTTTGGAAGATAATTCATATTTTGATTTTAAATGGGGGTCGCCAAGTTGGAAGACCCTAGGAGGGGGCCGTAGGGTGGGTCAAATGAACTTTCGGCTAGGAGAACCAATTCTCAAACCATCCATCCAAGAGGAGAACCCGGGTTTATGGGCCCTGCTTTTAAATAAATTAAGATAAAAACGAAAGCTATTCATACATTTAATGATAATCAAATGCTTTTCTCTATTTCATTGAAGTCAGCTTCCAACAAAGCCAATGTTCTGTAAGATTATATCACTTCCAAAACACATTCGTCATTTCAATTATTTGTAAATTTAATTAAATAATTATTCTATAATTAGGTTTGTAAGAGCACTTACCTGAACTTAAATGAAATGGATAAAAGCATTTGATTACATTACCAGAGAATGTTTTTTGAACATAGCATTAGTTCGGAGAAACTTATTTACCCATCTAGATAAAACCATTTGCACCTATCTGTATTAATGATTGCCTGCAAAATATTTTCAACCTTTTTCCTTGTCATGTGTTAATATTGCGTTAAAATATAAATGTAAATATTTAATAATAAGTAACCAATAAACTGGTTTAGGGCTACTAGTATTTTCCTGCTCATAATTTCCTTGAAAATGAGTTGTATTTAACATGTTTTTTTTAAAAGATTGCCCATCAATAATAATATATATTATAGAATATATTACAATCAGTCTCTAACAAAATTTTATGAAAAAATGTTCAGCATGAAAACATTTTTAGCATTAAAAGTCCATGTTCATCCCCTAAATGAAAATGAACATGACTGGCCAATTAGATGAAAATGTGTAATTCATTACTCAGTACTCATGTCAATTATTATAAATGATAGCTGATGAAATACCTCTACTAGATGTTTTATTGCAGGAGTAATAGCAGCAAATTTTAAAGCCACTAATCGAGGTGATTCCATACAATTTGGCTTTTCTTCAACTTTTCGTATTACCACTTTAAAGCATTTATCATTGGATATCCCCCAGCTATTTAGCTTTTTTTAGTTTAGTTTTTAGTCAGTTTTTAGGCTCGAAATTGTAAGAGTAGTTTCGTATTAAAAATTTTCAAACATACATCATGTATCATAACAATTGAGATGAGTAAGCAACAAACTATTGAAAATTTTTTTTTCATAACTTTCAACTTACAGCGATTCAAATAAACCTAGATGAAACATTTGATTTAATAACCTATCCCCTATTTGAACTTGTAATGAGATATTTTATGAAATTTTTACATCTTGCTACTAATACAATAAATTATTAGCTTTCCTTTCTAAAAATATTTGAATCTTTGAGAAACCTAGGTTATAATAAATAATTTTTAATATTTATGATTTCCTGATAAAATGAGGAATTACAGGGAATTTTTAATAATCATATAATCTAAAACTGAGCTGCTACTTTTAAATTAATATTTTATTTAGTTGTTTTTCAAAGGAAATAGGATATATGCATGTTTAAATGGACGACAATTTTTATAAGGCCGATAATATCATGATAAACATTTGAGTTTAATTCCGTAATTTTTATTAAAACAAACTAAGAATTTGAAGAACAGGTGAGTTGACATATATACCAACATCATTGGCAAGTATGAAATCACCATGTGCCCACAGGCTAAACGGAATCACATATCTTCTAACTGGAACTGAGAACAAAAATTAATTTCTAAGTTTAAAGAGAGAGATAACCTGTCAATTGGTTGATGAGAATATCGACATCGATTGTGTCTGCGATCCAATCATTGTGACCGCTGAAAATGTATATGTTTTGGGAGTCTATTCTCGAAATATTATAATTGGGCGCATTTTCCTGTCCATAAAGCTGTCGATTGCCATCCGGGGAACTGCTATAGAAAGAGAAGTTTTGATTCATAATTCTTTGTCCGACATGTGATAAAGCAATCGATGAACTACTGTCCGGAAAATGAGCGAAAACGCGAGGAATTTGGGTCTAATGAAGAAATTATATGAATTTTATCTGTGAAACTAGAAATGGACAGACCCTGTTCAACTGTGGGTAATCAAATCCTCCAAATAGAAAGCCAAAGACAACACAAAATTCTCTAAACATTGAATAACCACAAAACCATCGGCCAATATAGGGCGACAAATTGCCTCTAGGTCCAATTCGAGCTAACGGTATAGTTACTGCGCTGTAACAAAGACTCATTTAAAGATATTCATTTTAAAACTGAGCTCAGACCTTAGAACTGGCTGAAAAACAGCAGCGATTCTGAGGAATGGTGATAAGACGTGTCCAATGTATACAAATGGACCCAAATTAATGAATGGCCTAATTATTGCCGAATAGTTTGGTTTTGCTGACAATAACTGAAACATTATTGTTGTGCCCAAAGAATAGCCGATATAACCCATCGATTCTTTCAATGTTACAAATACTTGTTTTAATATCAAATATTAGTTTTAAAAAAGATCTGTACCTCTGTTTGTTGCTATTAAGACATAATCAATGGCAGCTGTTATGTCGTATTTGGTGAAGTCATCCATTGAAAAGTTCCAGTAATTCGAGTCTTAAGGGAAAAAAATGTTCGAAAATATCAGAAAATTTGTGAGAAATATTTTGAGACAAACGGACCTATATTTTCATCCAAATAGATGTGAGAGGAATAACGGTTTCCTCTGATATTTCCTAACCAGACATCATAACCACAGGCGGACAATACAAAAGGCAGAGTTCGAGCCACAGTACCATTTGGTCCACAATTATTTACAATCAAATTATCCTCCCTATAAATTGCATCCATTCCCAGAACACCTGGACTTGTGAGGAGCCAACTGTCTGAATTTTGAAAAAAGCCATGCTGCAGATAAACTGGATAACCATTGCTAGAACTGTTTGTGTAAGGGTTTATTATGCGGAAAACAGTCAGAATATATCCATCAGAAGTTATGATGTAATGGGTTTCAGCAGCGAATCCGCGCGATTCGATTATTTCACTCTTCAAAGACAAATGTTATTATTCCTCGTCTGACAATTCATTCATATTTCTTACGCCATTCCTCCCGATATCGGGATCGGCACTGAAATACTCAATACAGTCGACAAATTGAATTAATAGCAATAAACGTAATGACAAAGAGAAATACATTTTCATTTGATAGGTGTTATCAATTAAAAGGATATTTTATGAAAGTTTATAGTAAATGAGTGTTCCATTAATTTTATTTTTCGCCCTCATATTCAACAAAAGTTTAATTTATTTTTGAATTTAAATTCAATGACTGCATTACCATAAGAATCATTGAGTTTACATATTTTCCAACTGAATTGGCGTAGAGGAAGTCCCCGTGAGTCCAAAATGGGTATGGGATGACATAGTCGCCCAAGGGTTTCACTGTTATCATTGACAACAAAATTGCATTCAATAATTCAAAATCAGTTCAATGACTGACCCGAGAGTTGACTGCGAACTATATCATCGTCTGTAGTGTCAGAGAGATAGTCGTTGGATCCGGTCATCATTATAAGATAATTCGAATCTATTCTTGATAGATTATAATCGAGCGCTCCCTCCTGACCATAAATTTGTAGATTTCCCTTGATTCCATAGTCATAATAACTGAATCTTCCGCTACCGACTCGTTGTCCGACATGTGCTGTTGCTATGGATGAAATTCCATCGGGAAAGTGAGCCCAAAGACGTGGTAAAAGCGACTGAAAAGACATAAATATGTTTGAAAAGTTGCTAGATCACCCAAAGATTACTTTATTGGTATTTTCGATATCAAATCCACCGATCAGTGCGTATAACAAAAAGCATATCTCTTTCAATGCGGAGTTTCCACAAAAATATTTCCCAAATAAGGGTTGAAATCGTTTTAGACCTCCAATTCTGAAGGGCACTAACCTATAAATAATTGAAGTTGAGTTTAACCCAATATTATCTTAGTTCACACCTTAAGATCGGTTCAAATAGTTGTGCGAGTCTGACCAGTGGCGACCGGATATTTGCCAAATAGACGAAAGGGGCCAAAGCTATAAATGGTTTGATTACTTGCGAATAATGTGGCTGTGCAGACAATAATTGGAACATGATACCGTTCCCCAGCGAAAAGCCGATATAACCAATCGTTTCTGACAAACTTATAATTGAAAACGTTTGCGCAGAATATGCAAATGATTGAAGAATACCTGACTCAGTTTCATTCATTATGTAATGGATGTTAGCTGTTATATCATAGGTGCTGTAGTGATCCAAATTAAACGACCAGTACTTGTCATCTGAGCCAAGATCAATTTGAGAAAAAGAGATCTAAACACTAATTATTAAAGACCATTGTTTTGGTTGAGAAGAATATGTGAGGAGTATTTGGTCCCTCGAATATTGCCCAACCAAATGTCGTAACCACAGGCCGATAATACAAATGGTAAGGTTTGGGCCACCGAATCAATTGAAGAACAATTGTTGACTATTCCGTTGTTTTCTATATAACTGCCATTCAGAGCAAGAGTGCCAGGAGCGGCTATGAGCCACTGGTCAGTACTGCCCAGAATTCCATATTGTAAATAAATTGGGTATAAATTTGGTCTACTCTTCAGAAACGGATTAATTATTCGAAACATTGTCAGAATATATCCATCGCCTGTCACCACATAATGTGTTTGCGATAGGAATCCCCGCGAGGCTATCAGTTGGGTCTATCACATCCAATTATCAGGATAAATCAATGTTCCAATTTAAAAGCAATTTGATATTATTTACCGAATTTCGGTCGATATCCGGATCATTACTGAAAATTTCAATGCAAAACACAAGACAAATAATTTGAATAAAAAATAGAAATTTTAATGTTAATGAATAATTAAATGCCATTTTAAACAAATTTGTCTTCTTTTTTGAAAAAAAGGTTCTGAGAAAACAATAACAAAGTATTTGATTAAACAATCGTTGACTTAACCCCTATTGTCACCAATATTTTATTTCATAAATAATTTCCATTAAAGTTAATGTCCGACAGATTTGATGAAAATTCAATTCTTTATATAGTTTTGGAAATCACATGAAATGAAAGGATTGGATCGAAAGACTTAACACAAGTCTATTGACAGTTGCATTTGCTGTCGATATTACGCCTTCGATATCTCATCTCCACAATTGGGTCCACCTTTTTCGCGGAAATCATACTTTTCGTTGAATTACTATTTTCTATGATTAATGGCTTAAAAGGAATCGAAGAATAACAGTTTGTATCTTTCTTTTCCATCAGACATCTGTTACTTGATTGGAGTGAATCCTGGCACTGGTCAGTAGGAAAGGGACGCCAATTAAATTTTTTGCATTTGGAGTCCATTTTTTGTGACACATACTCTAAAATTCTTCTATTATTTTCGGGTGAATCAGTTGAGACAATAAGACGTGCCTTTCCATCAAATCGGTTGAAATTGTGGGAGCGCTCCACACAAATAATATGCCTTATATCAAATTTATAGATATTCCAACCCTTCACTAAATTTCTAACTGTTTTGAGGACATTCTCGTTATGTCTGGTCCACAAACCAGTGATTATAGACTTGCAATCTTTGCCAATATTTTCATCACAAGACTTATGTTCATTGGAAGAGCTTTGAGAGACATTGGTTTCATTGGAGTTTCGTTTGGATCGTTGCAATCGATTCCAATAGAGTTTCTTCTGTCTGTCAACAAACGACTTCTTTGCAGCTGTTATTAGTTTATGATTTGATTGTCTATCGACTGCCGTCACAATAAGACTGGCCCTTCCGTCCCGTCCGATGAAATCTCGTTCACGATTGACTCTGAATATCATTGATTCGTCAATTGAGGGGTCGTTCCAACTCTTGACTAAATTTTGGACGAATTTGCAGACATTTTGATTAAATTTCGTGAATAACCCGATTATCACTGATTTGCATTTGTCATCATTTTGTGGTAAAACTGACGTCTGTTTTGTCACAGCAACCGACGCTAAGGAACAGATCGATGAGGGGACAGATGGAGAGGAAATGCCATTCGATTGGACTTCAGTTTCAATTATCTCAACATTCAGTTGTTGGTTAAAGTATTGGAGTTCATTGAGTCTGAGTTCAGCCTTCTTGGCGTCAATTGCATTATTGAACTCTAGTCTCACAGAATCTCTTCGATTGAATCTGAATTTACAATTGAATTGTCGACAAAATGGTATAAATGAGTCGCGAATTGTTTTTCTTGACTTATCGTTCGGTATATTAGTTACCGAAAGGATTACTAAAAATCCAAATCAAATGAATTATCGTTAAACCCAAACAACTATTTTTCAGAACAATTGAAAAACTAAAATAATAACTGAAATAATGGTTTGAATACCAGTTCTATTGAGTTGAAAGACATCATTGAAAGTAATCCAATCGCTATGTCTTTCGTTAGGCTTTTGACCAGAAATCAAAAGGACAGACACTTCTCTGTGTTGTACGGAAAGGATGGTTGAACTGAGATAAGGATTATTCGATATTATGACCACAATTGTGTCAAAGCCATAGTTTTCGACAAATTCTTTGATCATTTGATCCAATTCTATGAATACATTGATTTGTGAATCGGAATCGACCGGACGGACAGTACAACCGTTTTCGATAAGACCTGTTATCCAAAGACAATTATGGACTAAATGACTGATTCAATTGATTGAATACTTTGAGCGATTGATTCGTTTATTAGTTTTGGGTCCAAAAGACAACAGAATTCATATTCAATACAATTATTATTGAATTGATTTGAAATAAAATTTCGCATTTGTTTTATGCATTCACTTGTTGTTAACGTCAGAGGAATAAAGCAGTCATTGATGTCCCAAAAGAGGCCCAAAGGCTTCAGTGATGATATTGTCTGACAATTCATTTGATTTAACCATTAATTGCTTTTGGATCTAAAGTCTGATTGAAAGCAAACATTGGGTCGCTTTCGTCGCTTTCGTCGCTTTCGTCGCTTTCGTCGCTTTCGTGGCGCGATTTCAAAGATTCTCTATATATTCACAAATTGTGTTACATTTTTGGCGTCTCTTTAATACAATTCTTTAATACTCTTTATACAAGACTCCAATCAAACTCCAAACTGAAAGTTGAAAATGCGCGCATTTCTCGTTAATTCACTTATTCTTTAAGACCTAGGATAAAGTTTAGATTATTAATTGTACTCAACTTTTTGGCAAATCTGGGATTAATCAATATTCTAATAATTTTTGGTGCTAGATCAAGATTCCAAAAAATATAAATTACAAATAATACATAGAAAGTAGTAATTGATTTGTTTTAATCTTTGTCTTTGCCCTATCAAAAGAGTTGTACATTTAATGACTTTTTAAAAGTGCAAATGATTGCCATTATGTGAGTTCATACACAAATCATACATCAATATTGGAAATAATTGTCCCCTGAAAATGTTTGTTCGGTCTGTATATCCTCTTTGACTTAATATTTAGTTTGAAGATAACTTATTGGCAAATCAAAAAATAGATTCCAAATTTAGGGAACCAATAGTTGCCATTATTTATGTATGTGTTGTGTTTCAGTGAATGGAAGGCAATTGACTGACACATAGCTCAACATAAATAATGGCAATTATTGTCCCTTTAAATTTGGAATTTTTGATTCCCAATAATTATTTGAAGCTATTCACGACTACTTGTTAACCAAAAAATGGTGGAGCCTTCAAAATAAGTTATCTTCAAACCAAGTTAGAGAGGATATTAATATTGAATTGGACGAATGACAATTTGTCAAATGTAACCAAGTTTATTTAAACCGCTGTCCACACTATTGGCTACAACTCAATGACTAATGTGTTGCGAGTATTACGTCACTTAATGGCAGACAACACAGAAATAATGTTTCAAGCATGTTTTTAAAACTGAAAATCAATAGATTTACCGTTTATTTAATAATTAAATAATTAAAATTAACGTACTTCAGTTGATTTCTCTGCAAACTTTAGTATCTTTTTAGACGACAAGATGAAATGATAAAATTTAATATAATTTGTTTAAATAGTATACCATTTTATACACAATTTATGGTTTGAATGCTTGATTCAATGTGTATAATAGACCCAAAATGTTATAAAAATACATTTAAAGGACACTAAACCACACCTCAAACATATGAAGGCATTTGAATTATTTTGATTTGAAATTGGGATTCATTTGATTGATAAGAATCTGAAGAATGACTTATTGGCGAAACGCAGGGCTCTCTTATTTGCGATTCTCGTCCATTGCGGCCAAACAGTTGCGTAAATGTCTTAAAGCGGATCCAGACGTTCGACCGGATCAGATGCGCGGCACCTCAACCATCAAAACCATCAAAACTGAAACCAAATCTTAGATCAATTGCAAAGTTTTAGTCATTTTTAACGTTTATTTAATAATTATTTTACAATAAATTTGCTGAAAATTGGGTTTCGTTTTACAAAACTTTTGGTAAATATTTTTTATTTTCAATATTTTCTCTCAAATTCTTTAATTTCATTTCATTTTCTTATTTCACCTGAAGTTTAAAAAAGATGTCTTTAGTGGTCAACCGATTGAATTATGAAACGACTTTTCAAATAAAATAGTTATTTGTTTTGAAATAGCATTTAATTGAATATTATATTGAATTAGAGATTACTTTGGTTTCAATAAAATGAGTGAATAATTAAAAATCTGTTTCAACTCTCAATGTTTAACTTGTATTTTATGTACATTCTAGATACATGTGCTAGGGGGAGACCAGGCAAAAAAGGCCTCGAATTAAGAATCGGTCTATTTTTTGTTCTCTGGCAGCATTTTTCCATTTACATAAAGCTCATGGCAATGGTTATCTAAAATTAGCTAGGTTACCTTGTAACAAATCAATGACTGAATAACTTATTTAATTTGAGCTGTAACAATTAGAGCTCACTCTTTGTGACACTATTTTAAAAAATGCTCAGACACAAACTGAAATTCTTGTGTGAAAATTGAATTTTGTGGGAATTTCTGGGAAATCTTCATTATTTGTTATGCCATCGATTTTTACGATTAATTATTTTCTAATTACGTGATTTAGAAATAATAAATAAATTGTATTTAAATTTGCAAACAAATATATAAATAGCTTTTAGAACAAATTTATTCATTACTCCCACTTATATCGAGATTTTGGCGGAAATTTTTAGACTTTTCTCACAGTTTGAGACTTTACTTCTATTTGTGATCTAATTTGAGAGACAATTGCGTCAATCCTTTGAAATTTTAGTCAATACGCGGTTATATCAAAAATACATTTTTAACTGAAAAATTTTAATGAAATACAAGAATCTCTTAAAAGAATTTTAATCTTTGGGAAGGAAAACAATATTTTCATTAAATGATTTAAATATAGTTTATTCTAAAACTATTTTTTTTATCAAAAATAGTTTCAAAACAGTTCGGATTGTTTTTTTACAAATTAATGAAAAAATTTTCATAGAAAAGAGAGAGAGAGAGAGAGAGAGGGAAGGAGAGAGACAGACAGAGAAAGACAGAGAGAGACAGAGGGAGAAACAGACAGACAAACAGACAGAGGAAGGGAGAGGGGAAAGAGAGAATGAGGGGAGAAAGATGAGAGAGAGATGGAGAGAGAGAGAGAGAGCCAGAGAGAGAGAGAGAGAGAGAGAGACCCAATTAGTTGTTAATTGAATTTTAATTTTCTAAATAAGAAAAAAGTTTTATTACTTGAGAGAAAGAGTAAATAAGATGTTGTTTTAAAAATAGATTCATATGTTATCATTGGGAGGCAGTCCTCCATAAGAATGGTATTAGCATTGAGTCAGTTATAAAGAAGAAAAAAAGTGACTTCTATTTGAATGATTTGTGGATCACTTCTTCCAGTGTTTTCTTTGCCATTCATTTGTTCATTAGAATCGAAAACATTGAAAATATTATACATAAGTAATAATGTATTTAAAGAGTGTTCGCTGCGGCTCTCAAGAACTTCTTGTGCTGTTTCTTTGTGGCTGATTGCGCACAACTCACGAGCACCGGATTGTGTCACAAATTCCTGAATTGCTGAGTGACTCCCAATATTAAAAACAGTGGATCTGTTTATCGCTCAAAAGACTTATGAAAATAAATGTTCGCTCTTTTGGGCGTTTAATACGTGTTTTTAGTTTAGTTTAGACAAAAATTTTGTTAAAAACTTTGTTTTCTATAGATTTTAATTATATTTGTTGTCGACTCATATTATAGTTTTAATATTTTATAGCTTTGTTTGCAATATTGAATGGTTTTCTAAAGTTATGTCAACAGTTATTTGACACTAAGTCTGTGACAAACCAATACTCAATACTTTTAATTGAAACCCTTTATTAAAGAAAGTCATTTGAATACTTTGTAAGATCAAAGATTGTCTCTAAGAATGAATCTGTATTTAACCGTTTTTATTGGTTTTGTTCAGAATATCCTAAATAAATGGTAGTAATGGCTGATGACATGGACCGCAGCGGACTCTTCAATGAAATCCGACAGTTTTCTCAAAGGAAGCTGAAAAAAGTCGACACAAAAGTGACGTCGGGTTCGGGTGAAGTGACGACTGAAAAAAGGACACCTAAAGGAGTTCAAACAATCAAGTCTGAAGGTATTCAAGGCGCTGGTTATGTGGTCGACCATAAGCCCGATCTTCAGGTTGGAATGATTATTCCCGGACTCTTTATGTGTAAGTGGTTTGTTTTGAAATCCATATTATATAATGATTTGATTTCTCTTTAAATGCTTAATATATTGAGTTTTTGTTTTAAAACTTCCAGAATATTCGCTTATAATTCTCGGAGAATTTATTTTGAAAAAAGTTCGAAATTTGTTTGAAATTCGTCAAAACATTTATGTGTTTATGAAGTTCAACAAAATATAATTTTTTTAGTGGTGCGACGAAAATGATTTGTAGAAATAATTTCAAAGTCAAACCTTTGCCAAGATTTAGTTCAAAATCTATCATCAATTTTCAAAACATAACCGACTTTTTGAGTCTCTCTCTAAACGTCTTAATCTATTCGTTCACTAAAGCAGAGAATTTTACACAAAAATAGCTAAAAATAGACTTTTACTCTCTTTTCGTGTTTAGTTAAATATAAAGTTTTATTAATGCATAGAATGAAAGTCTTTACAGTCTTTTTCTTATCATCCTTTACATATGACTACCTCTCCATCCCTACTCCTCACCTCTCAAAGAACAAATATGTTTTCAATTGACCTGAATTTGAGACACTTTTCATTGACAGATCAGATCTTCATTTTTCAAACTTGTCTGAGCTTTGAATGATTTGTATATTTAACGAAATCCAATGACTTGCATATAATTTAAGAGTTTTTCGTTAATCTTTCGATCGATGACTATTTGGCTCCAAAACAGATAAAATCGTTAACATTGAATATTCTTTAGAATATTCCTGATATTCATATGCGTTGCGACATTTTTTCATGTATCAGTTCATAGATTTATGACCTTAACATGATTTTGCATTTTCGCTGATTTCTAAGAATTTTCAACTCAAAAGTTTAATTGGTTTAAAAACTTTATATTCATTTGAATCTTGAATATTTTTTATCATTGAATTATATAATAATTAAAGTCTTTTTAAATGAATTGATCAGAGATGTGCAAAGGGGATTTTCTGAATTATCCCCCTAGGCCGAGATTTGGTCATTTATCCTCCTAAATTTGGGGAAAATTGGGAAAAGTATAGAAACTGCCCCCTTAAAAATTGCTACTTTTTAGTAATAAAGGCTAAAAAATCGGCCATTTTTTATTTTATTCTAAGGAATTTAGAACTTGATGAATTGCCTTAATTGTGGCTTAATTATGCTAATTAACGCTTTATTAATTTATAAATCAACGGAAATAAGCGCATTTAAAACAAAATGGCTGTTTTCCGGCCGCCATTTTGAAATATCTTGCTAGGGTCACGGACTTTTCACATCTCTGGACTTGATCAATGTTATCTATTTTCAGGTTGAGTAGAAAGAGTAGCAAAGTTTTGATTAATTGAATTCTGACTTGTCTTGCTTCTATTTATTTCTATTCTGACTTACATTTGACTTCCAAATGTCAAAAATAGCGACAAAAAACTTGCCCTTCTCTCAATTCCTTCAATACATCAAACAGTTTATTAAAGTCATAGCATTTGTCGCTCTATTAATCGCCTTTTATTTAATGTTCTAATCCCAAATTTCAAGCTCATTAAAAATGGATCTATTATTCAAATGTCTTATTTTCAAGGATTTCTCTTAAATGACTTCCATTCAAGAAATCATTTAAAATATCAAATCATATGATCTCTGATCAATTCAAAAGATAAGGAACATTTCAAAAGAGCATTAAATCAAAGTATTTCCTCGAATTCTTGATTCTGTTCACAAATTCTTTAATTCAAGTATTCTTTTTCTGTCGCTTTTCTTGAATTTAAAAAATTGTCCTCAAGTCTGAACTTGGTAACGCTAATGGAAACGACATTCTTCATATCACTAATCGAAAAGTTTTTGATTAATATAAATAAATTTTAATCATATCTATCAAAATATTTGATGAAAGAAAGACAAATAAACAGTTTTTACATTTGATTTATGTCTAATGAAATCTTATTGAAATTCATTGGATATTAGATAGCATTTGATCGAAACAATCTTTAATGGAAATAATTCTAATTTTAATAGTATTTGTCGCATAATTTAGTGTTCATTTAAAAGTTAAAGTGAAATAATTATTTAAAATTAGAAATATTGACAGTTAAGAGAAATTTACGGTCCATTTGATGCAAACAGAATCCAAACACAATATTCTTAATGCATTTGACAGAAAAAGATGAAAAGTTTTGCCAAAAATTTTTGTTCAAAATCCAATTTATGCCTACATTTATTTTAAACTTGAACTTTTTCTGGAAAACTTTAGAAATTTCTTTAAAAATGATATAAAAAAATTTCAATGATATTCTGTTTCAATTGTTTTCATGGTCTTTTTTGGAATTTGAGAATTGTTTCACTAACATTACTTTCAATTCGATCTTTTGATTCAAAATTCTTTGGAAATTCTAAAAAAAACATTGAGATCTGCATTAAAACAAAATTTTTATTTATTATTTTATTTCAAATAAATTCTTTTATGAATTACTTTAAGTTTTGTTGACTTTTGGGAAAAAAATTGTAAACTTCTAAAACTTAGGCTCTCTTTGGATGAAAATTTAGTTCAAATAATAACTGATTTCGAGTTTTGATTCGTTTGTTTTGTAATTATTTTCGCGTTTAGACCGAAAACATCTGTTGTCTATAATTTCACACATTTTGACATTTACTTTAAGAGAAATATATTTACACTAAATTCAAACCATTCCTCTCATTACAAGAGACAAAATAAAGCCATTTATAAATTAAGACTTAAAACTAGTGAAACATTTATTTATTTTTCTTTTATTTATCGAAGAGTTTCACAAAGTTTTTAATGATTTCAACAGAATTTGTTTGATTAAAGTATTGATCGCAAAGTCATTTCATTTATGAATTTAATTATCGATATATTAAACAGAAATGTTGTAAACATTTATTTAAAATGCTTTCAATAATGAGATAATCAGTGATTAGAAATAGGATATACTGACTGCACACCCATTGTTCCACTCGTTCATTGGCCACCCATTTATTGAGTCCGTTTGTGACTGATGTGATTCCGGCTATAAGAGGCACCCCGACCTCTGTTGCTAAGTGGTGGCCACCTCCTGTTCAGCTGAGGCCGTGTAATCACATCACCGATTGTTGCTTGCCCAGACAGAGTCGGGGGTACCGCTTCAGGTGCCATTAAGGCTCCGTCTTCTGTGAAGGCCATGTTTGCCGTTTGCCTCTGTGCTGGAGACCTCAACTCTAAGTTCCTGTCGTTCTGATAACCACAAGCATTGTCTTCGCTGTAGTGGTCCGCAAATGTACTCAAAGGCTGAATCTTTAGGCGATTGTCATCAGTTGATTGTGTGTTCTGAGTATTGCGATTAATGGCAGTGCCATTGAGGGGTCGGTTTCTTCTTGAAATACCTCTTCCCCAACTTCTCCAAACTTCTCGGTTTGCAAACGTTTCCACTTTTGATAGCTTTTGATAAACAAAATGGATTACCAATTGATACAAAACAAGTCTTAGTTTACATTCTGTCCACTATTATCCCCAATGTTTTCAGGACTGCTCTTGTTTTTCAACTCCTGACAAATACAGTCAAATGGCGCTAATATGAGAACAACTCCTTCCTCGTCTTCTTCCTCGTCTTCGTCTTCTTCATCATCTGATTCATCTGAACAGTCATAGTCTAGGGTCGAGTCATTGTAGCGATTATTATAACGAATGTCTTCATTCCAGTTCTCGAGGTCTGACTCTGAGTCCGACTCCGAATAATAGAGATCTCCAATCGATTTGTTTGAAATTTGAGACTTCATTACAAATTAGTTTAGATATCAATGAATTTAAATGAAATGCTTTTTAATTAAAAACACTTTGAATTCGATTAGGTTTTGAATGTTCTCTTTAAATGTGATTTTGAATTATTTCCGAAAACGTGTGAATCATATGAAAGGTTTCATTGAATTGCGATCACATGTTTTCAAATGAATACCCATTACGTCCTTTGAATTTAACCCAAACTTGACTTTTATACTTTAATCTCAATACTAATGCATTGGTTCATCAATTTTTCACTTAGACTTTAAGTTGACCAAAAAAAGTAACCTGGACCACAATACTAAGTATTTGAAACATTAATACCATTTGTGCCCTTGGTGTCCCATTTGAGAACTTATTTGAGCATGATTAGAAGAAGGAAAATTTCGATGACATTCATTCTTTTGTATGAAATTTGAATAAAATTCCCATTCGTTTACTAAGTTATGACAATTTTGAGGATAAACTGTTGGTTATTATTCTGAGGTGAGTTTCCTTTAATAAAAGCTTCTCATAATGAATATAAGAATAAGCAAGGTTCATTTACTTAATCAAGGTTGAACAAATATGTTTACAACAATTATGTGGCATTAATTAGAAATGAATGAGCAATTTATTTTCAGCCTTAATTCATTTGACCTTTAAATTGTTTGACAGCCTCTCAAGACGTGGCTCAGGACAAGAAGACATTAGAAACTTATGAAATAACATATATTTTAAACCTGGCCTATGGGGTGAACAACGTCTTCGAAGATGACTATAACTACAAAAAGTTAGATATTTTGGACACTCCAGAGACACAAATCAAGACATATTTCGAGGAATGCTTCGAGTTTATAGACGAGGCCCGACATTACGGCAATTGTCTCGTCCACTGCAATGCAGGCGTCTCTCGAAGTACTGCCATTTGTTGCGCTTATCTCATGTTTAAGGAAAAGATGACTTTCACGGACGCTCTTAATGCTGTGAGTATTCATTTTGCTAGATTCAAACAAATAGCTAGGAACATTTGGATATTTTTCGCTCAGAGCTCACTTCATGCTCAATTTTCGCAAATTTAATTTTTAAAAATTAATCAATTTAATCGATCTAGGTGCGAGAAGCCCGTCCATTTTCGAAGCCAAACGATGGTTTTATGAAACAATTACAAGATTATAACGATGAGTTGAGAGGCTCTTCAGGCCTTAAAGAGGCCAATATCGACGACGCCTTCACCGCACGACAAAGGGCTGAAATCGAAGCGGAAAAGGCGGCCCTCAAATCTGGTTCGTCTGAATAGACATTACATAACATTTGATTTGAATGTTCCAGCACTTAATTAGAAATTAACAAATTGTATGTAAAGTAATGTAAATACTATTCAATATAATTGTTTGTATTCAATGCTTAACAAAACTTAAATTATTACTAATTATTACATGAATTAACTGAATGTGAAATCCATTAGAATTAACCCTAAATTGTAATCATTGCAAATAACATGTAAATAATGAAATCATAACAAAACCTGTGATTATATTCTCTTCTATTAATTGTTTAATGAAATTATCTTCAATTGAATGTTCAGGCGGTTCGAGTGTCAAGAATAAGATGAAACAATTTGGGGCAACACTGGAGGCCCACTTTGCACAGAGAGCAAAATGCTTGCCTCCAATTAAATTACCTTTGAAGAAGAAATCTATTCCAAATGATAATATACCCAACAATAGAGCTCCTCCACCACCACCAATGCTCAACAATAGAGCTCCACCACCTCCGCCAATGCCCAATAATAGAGCTCCTCCACCTCCGCCACCACCAATACCCGAACCCCCGAGATTTAAGCAAGAACCACCCCAACGAACACGACCTGAACTGATGAAACCGGAACCGAAGAAGTTGATTATAAATAAACAAGTGAATAGCAGACCATTAAATGACTCGAAGACCAGTCCATCTATTGATGAGACGCCGATATCTGTGAAGGCCTTCCGACAGAACTTCGAAATGAACAACAAAATGAACAATGAAATACCAAAACTGCAAAGAACTCCGGCCACTCCAACCCCTAAGACTAATGCTGTTACTAACAATATGTGGAATCAAATGCAAACCCCTTCGACTCCCTGTGCGGCGCCTGAAGAAAGGAAAAAGAAGATAATAATTAAACAGCGTTCCAAAGATACAAATGAAGAACAACCCAAACGTCGGTCAACCAGAGATTTGGCGGAAGCATTTGAGAGGGCTAATAGTCCCAGTACTGTTCAGGACAGACAACCACAGCAACAGTTACCTTATGGACAGAGACGAAGACAGACGACACAATTAGTTGATAATAATGTAAACAATACTTCAAATGATTTAAAACAACCGATTCATCGGCGAAATCGAGAGTTTGTCAACGAAAACTCGGCGCCTTCACCGCCTCCACCTCCTACTCAGATTTCAAATAGAACCATTAAATTAGTAAAGCAGTCTTCGGCCTCCCCATCGCCAGCGGCTTCTTCGCCGATGAGCTCAAATCGCAATTCGCCTCAACCGCCACCAATGAGTCACAGTCCGTCGCCGACACCTTTCGGCCAATCAGATGGCGAGGCATCAAAGATGGTGTTCGGCAGAGTTAGACCGCCGCGGCTGTCGTTAACGGGACGCACTCTATCTCAAGCGTCGCAGACATTACAGGACGTGAGTAAAGCTAATGATAGCACTACTTCTTCTCTTAGTGGCCATTCGGCTTCTAATTCCCGCTCTGAATCTCCCGTATCAGCTGTTGGCGACTTTAGAGATACCAAAACAAACAAAACCTCAAAACCAAAGAGTCTATCAAAGAGTGAACAGTCAAAAGAGCCCACTATTGAGTCCATACACTCAAAGGCCTCAACAAATGCAAAACCCGTTTCAGATAATTTGGCGAATAAATGGACGGCCAATACATCACTAAATATATCTAATAATAAAAACAATCAGTTCAGGAAGAGTTGTTCTCCTAATTCTTCAGCAGCACAATCTGAAGAAGAAGTAGACGAGAAGACAACCCAACCCTATGTTTCAAAGCTTTCAATGCAATTAAAATCAAATAATGATAATAATAATGACAATAATCTGCCGGCAAATGACTTATCACTAACAGAGCCATCAACTGCTAATCGCTATAACAGTAAACGAGTTCCTTTAGGAAAGACTGCGGGCCAACAGTCGTTTGAAAAGAACAAGACCGGACTGAACCGGTCGTCCAGCGCTCAGATTCTCAAACTGATTAAGTCGAGCACTAAGACAGACATCGGTTTGGATAGAGTGGAAGAGGACGACGAAATTGAAGCACTTCTTTTGGAACTGGAAAAGGAAGGCGTCGATAACATCGATTGGGATGAACTGAATGTCGACCAGAATAAGGTCAAAGCCATCATCGAAAATGAAAAGGCAGACGAATCTGATTCTGATGACTCTTCCGATGATGACAGCAGTGATGATGATGATGACGAGGCCGTCCATATGGTGATCAACAGACAGGCGCCCGCACAGGAGTCAGATGACGACGAGTTTGAAGTGGTTGACGACGAAGAGGAAGAGTCCGACTGAGAGACTGTTTGCGCCAATCATTAGTTTAAATTCTTCTCGAATTGGAAATAATTTAATTTCACCCGGATACTTCTAAATACATTATTAAATTCTGGTTAAATTTCTGTTTTCTTATTGGAACTATTTTGTTTAAAATATTAATTATAGTTTTAAATTGAATTTTATTTGTAAAACACAAAAAATACAACAAATTCTTAAATGGTTTGCTCAAAAAAATGCAAAGAATTATCAGTTATACAGAATATTAAATAAAAGTCTAATTATTTGTTTTACAATTAATTGATTATACGATTAATTAATAATTAATTACTGTTAATATAATATAAATATTTAATTATTACTATACATAAATTGATGCATAAAACTATATTACAATTTTTGTTTCGGTTGAATATTATTTGTGATACTATTTTAAATACAGCATTAATAAGAATATATTTGAAAATATGTTTTGAGATTTTCATTTGATGGCAAAGATTATTAAACGAGTTATTATTAAAATTGTTTTTTATTCGATAAATAGCTTCTAACCCCTAAATTAAGGTCAAGGTAAACTTTTAAAGTGCCCTGGCGAAGACCTGAGTCAATCTTAAGGACGATTAGATATTTTGTCTAGCACGATTAAATATCAGTTAAACAATGAGGCTTAATCATAGCTAAGGAACTGACATAATATTAGAACTGTTGGCGTTTATGTACATTAGAGATGACAGTAGGACCGTATCGACGCACCCGATCCGAAAAATCAATGCATAAAATATGCTAAAACTTGACCAAAAATATTGTGATTTAGAACAGAGATCAGTCAAAAAATAGCCTTTTCTTAAAAATCCTGGAAAACCTTGACTAAAAGTTTTACACCGCGAGTTTTTCGGTTTTGCAAATGGCGACTAAATATTTCACTCATAAATGTAAATAATAGTTTAATTTGATTGTTTCAATCACAGAATATAATTGTATTTAACAACAAAATAGCAGTTTTATGTCTCTACTTGCATCTTGCTTTTTTAATCTCCCCTTCCATAGAATTTTCAAAATTGATTACTTCTATGATTTTCCTGAAATCGTAGAGCTTTCTGACTCCGATTTAGAAATTATTTTGAAACTTTCGAATGTTCGGATCGGATCAGATCGACAAAAATCCGACTCATCTCTAATGTAAATTTTTCTTTTAGAGAATTCTAATCTTAATTAAAAGTACATTTGGGACCAAAATTCCTTTGATTTTTCTTGATCTGAGGAATCCCTTCCATGATTTATAAGCGCTTAGAGGTCGCTTGAAACGCTAAAAATGTTTGTAGCGTGGCAATTTTTGTGTGGATAATTTTAGGTAATTTAACCGAAAACTGTAACTAAAGGAGATGCGATAAAGTTCAAAATATTTTAAGCTTTAATCTATAACAGATATTTTTCAAAGCCCTAATTTTAAACATAGAATTTTTGCCAATTTTTATAAAAGCTTCTGGATTTAAGAAGCTTGGTGATTCAAGATTCTATTAGCAAAATTCAAGTTGACACTGAATAAATTCCTAATCAGATTTGCTATTAAAACAAAGCTGTCGTCAAATAATGAGGGATTAATGATTATCTGAACTAAAACCCTATTGTTCAATGCTAACCAAACTAAGTATTGATCCTTGTCATTTTTCGAAGTCCTGTTAATAACTGAGCAACAAATGAGAACAACAAATGAGATAATAAATGATATTTGAAAACATTTGTCTGTCTTGCATTGATCTGCTCCCTGTCAACCTCTCCGAGGTATGTCACATAAGAGATGTAGCATTTTTACAATCAATGCTCAAAAGCAAGAATAGGAAGGGCCTTCTCTTAAATCTGTCAGCAATTCTTTGATTAATGTTCTTGGAGACTCAATTGAACCAAAACAAAGTCAGTAAAGTTATTAATTTAATTTTCAGCTGAAATGACAAAAATCATAAAACATTAATAAATTGAATAAAGTTTTTGTCGAAATAATTTGTCGCAAAATGAAAGTGTTGTCAACAAAAAAATATTCAAAATCCGCTAAAACTTTGGTGAATAGTATTCTATTAATAGAAATAACTCTAAACAACATATTTACGTATATATGACCTGATTTATAAAAAGCAAGAGTAATGTAGTGTTTAGTCGACTAAACAACCATTTCTTTCACAATATTAAGAAATAGTTGTTTGCGATGAGTAGAGAAATGTTTGACAAAAACTTCAATCAATTATTCTGTTGAACAAAAACAGAAAGACATTGAACTGATTCTTTCGATTGTTTGGTATTTAGAATACGAGTGATGTCACAATCGGTGCCAACTATTTGTGACAGAGCAGAGGGCAGACGTTTGTTCTCGATTTTCTTTCCAAATATTTTCTTCGACACATTTCCAATTGGACATTGGTAATTTTACTTCTAATGCTCTTAAATTAAACAGCCTAAACTCATTAGTTTTTACTGACAAAATTCTAATTATTTATGAATCTCATTCATTAATTTGTTCCGGAAATAAGAATGAGCCAGGAAACAATATCACACACAAGCAAGATTTTAAGATAAAAATTAAAGTATTGAGGAAAACTCCAAATTATGATATTCTTGTAGACTTTGAAAAGAAGCCAAAAATGATTTTCCATTTGCAGTCATTCATATAATTTAGTCTTTTTTTTAGAAAAACAAATAACAAAGAAAAATGTTTCAAAAGAATTAATACAATTATGACTTGAATTTTAATATTTGTAGAAAAAGAGTACAATTTATTCGATATTAAGAATCGATTGATTTGAGTGTTTGACAGAAAAATTATTTCCAAGGAATTGAATCATTGGTTTCTAAAAAGTAATTACCGGTCGCTCTATTGTCACAGTGATAGCCTAACTCAGCCGGGATCACTACTCTTTTCTGTTTAGTTGATGGCTTGTCGACATCAGGCGGGGGATCCAGTGTCCACTGGGTTTTCAATTCGCCCGGATTCTCAATACTCCACATAAACAGTTCGACGGCTCGCAAGTGATTACCGGCATTTGTAAAGTCGGGGGCATTTGGCTGATCGTATCCATAGTTTACATAAATATCAATAGAACCCAATGGTCGGAGTGTTCCGTAATGATTGATCAGGGATAACATATCTGGTGACCGAAACTTGTGATGACTGTCTGTGTGTATGACATCAGTGAACTGGGAATCTGTCTGTCGTAACATATTCTTCTCATTTATCTTTTCGAATGATGGACCGGCCGGGTCTAACCCTATTACCAAATCATCCACATCAATTAATTGGGAGTTAATTAATTAAAATTACGAATAAATTAGGGTTTACTTTAATTGAGAATAAAACGACAAATAATTACCAGTAATTCTGGCAAAAGAGGCACAATTCTTGACCGCACTATTCCTTCCGGCGATTCCCATCAGATGTGCTCCCAATCCGAGACCAATTCCCCAGATTTTGATTTTCATACCGATCTTCTTCTTGATTTCGAGTACGTAACCTGCCAACCACACACCGATGGGCTGGACATTGACAGCTGCCTGTGGGTACTTGAATGCAGGCAGTTCTGACCCTTTACCCCATCCGACAATAGCAATGGTTTGTTCAGATTCTTCGAGCATTTTATTTTTCATTTCATGCATCCATTTTGTCTGACTATTTCCCCAAAAGCCGTGAGTAATAAACACAATGCGAGGCATCGACAGGAGTCCGATGTCTTTCAGCTTGGCCACAGCCTTTTGGGGGTTCATTTCCAGATTCACAATAAATGGTTGGCCCCCATTAGGGCCGTAAACTAAAATTTCTGGCCGTATCTCTTCTATAGACATCGGAGGAGGAATTTGATTCAAAGCCATTATTAAAATATTTTTCACAAAAATTAACACAAATTTTAAAAGTATTTTAAACACAATTCGATTTTTTCAATCAACTATTCACTGACTATACATAACATCAAAACAATGTCTAAGAATTACATAAAGTTTTTAAAATTATTAATGAATTTTTTCCGTTTCTTCACTGAATTACTCTCCGATTGATTCAAATAATAAATAAAATAACTTTTATTTTATGATTACGTAAACACATATTTCAGTTGAAATTCTTGACTCAGAAATACTGACAGACTTTTGAGTTCTTTTACTTCTAAGACTTCAAACGACCAGAACTTTGAATAAGACCAAAGCGTTTTCACAAACCCTCAACGGAATGAACGAAATAAGGGATAGAACTGATGGAAGACTCGACTCACACACTATTTTTAGATTTTATGTGTTTTTAGGATGAGTTAA
Organism: Euzetes globulus; assembly: GCA_034695525.1. Taxonomy (NCBI): domain Eukaryota; kingdom Metazoa; phylum Arthropoda; class Arachnida; order Sarcoptiformes; family Euzetidae; genus Euzetes; species Euzetes globulus. The sequence goes on from JAQIWP010000050.1 coordinate 25,645, forward strand.
GAATTCAGTTCTGTGCTGTGCTATGCTCTGCCTTTAAATTTCAGTTGTGAGGGCAGAGCACAGCTTCTCCAAAATGATCGGATCAACGCTAAACCCAATCAGTTACTAATATTTTTCGACTTTTAAAAGAAAAATAAAGTTTTATTCATAGTTTAAAAGATAATTCGCTGAAAAAAGGGGTGATTTTCAAATTTTTAAACAAGTTTTTAGAACTGAAATACTCTTATTTTTAAAATGTCTGTAATTAAAGAAAAATAAATTTAGTTCTTTTAAGCGATTATCTGTCACAACATCTGATCTTTCAAATTATGATTAATTGATAAAACATTTGCTGCGAATCCATAAGACTTTTTTTGAAACATTGATTCGTTCAATACATGAGACTATAGCTATAGATCTGAGTTTTGCAAAATTTTCAGAGCATAGGAACCCAATTGCGATGTCTTCCTCACAAATGGTCTACTTTTGGGTATTGATTGGGGTTAAGATCGCTTTTAACTACAGATGCCTTTCCTCTTACAACTCAAAATACATTTATAAATAATTTTGTTAATAAATAGATTAAAGCAGTGATTATTGGAATAGAATTTATTCGAAATAATTGTTTGGATTAAATGACTGACAAAAATGATTTCATAATTTTTGGCTTAAGTTATGAAACATAAATATAAAATTCAACGTTAAAAGTGAAATACATGTAAACAATTCAGTGATTTGAGGTCTGTTTGGTGACGGGAACCCAGGGCTCACTGCTATTGGTTTCCAAATAATAACAGCCCTCTATATTATTACCGAAATAGCAATGAAAACCCATTTCCACATATTTTAAGTCCTGTTTTAGTTTCTTTACTGGTTTCTCAAATTCGGGCAAACCATCCAAAAGACTGTTAGTCCGGAACTGACCCCCATTTCCAATACTCCAAATGAATAGCCAAATGGCTCGGAGGTGACTGCCAGCGATATGAAAGCCACCGGCCCCTGGCTGGTGGTAACCATAATTTGGGTAAAAATCGATGTGTCCTAACGGTATAAGAGTCCCGTAATGGTTAACGGGTGAGAACCAGTCTTTCGGGTCGAGCCACGAGTCGTAACCGTCTGTATGGATGACATCGACAAATGCGGCGTCAGTTTTACGCAATTCCTTGGAGTCCTGACGTTTCTCAAAACAGGGTCCGGCCGGGTCTAGACCTACAACACAACATAAGTAAAGCTAAGTCGATGTCAATTAATAAATAACCTGTAATTCTATTAAAGCAATAGCTGTTACGACCGGCAACTCCTAAGACATGTGCCCCTAAACTGTGACCGACTCCCCAAATTTCAATGCCAGGGATGGAGTGATTGATTTGTTGGGCATAACCGGCCAACCACACTCCCACTGGTACTACATTAGACGCCGATTGTCTATATCTGATGGGCAACAGGTCTGCTCCTCGACCCCAACCGACCAGAGCTACGGTTTGATCACTCTGTTTGAGAAGTTGATCTTTAATTTGAGTCATCCATTGGGTGTCGATATCGTTTTGGAATCCGTGCGCACAGAATATAATACGATTTGTTGACAAAAAGCCACTCTTTTTTAGATTATCTACGGCTGTGTCGGGCGTTGTGTCATAGCTTATGGTTATCGGTAGTAAACCCCTCCGATAAAGCCTAAGAATGGGCTGAATATAGCTAACAGACCAGGGTTGAGGCAGATCCCAGATTCCAGTTAGATTATCGCCTTCATCCAAATGAGTCCAGACTGAGTCCAAGTCTTCCTCTGTTTTTTCAGACATTTTCCTTATCAAAGACGGATCTGGTTTTTGTCCAAATATTAAATGTTTTAAGAAATCCATTTATAGTTTGAAAACTTAAAACAAAAATAATGAAAAACTTTCATCAATTCAATAAATTTGTTTATCATTTCATTGTCTTTCTCTTTGTTTATCAAATTAAAAGTTTTGATACAAAATTAATTAAATAATCAATAGATAAAAAAGTGTTGATTTTCAGGATTTGTTTGCAAAAAAGCCTAACTTTTTGTCAATATTATTAACGTTTGATAAAAGTCTTTTGCTATCGATTTTGGACTCAACTTTGAGACTGAGATAAGACTAAAACGAAAATTAGAGGAAAAAATCACAAAAAATAAACACTAATTAATACATTTTAATAAAAAATCCTCACTTTTTTCATTAATTTAATGGTAATCTTTTGCATCATTTTTATTGATATTTTCAAGGCTTACCTGGGTAAAGATAAAACAATTGGACGGAATAACCAAACAATTATTAAACTAAAGATTTAGAAAATCATAACTTTGTTGAAAACGCAGTTTTAATCAATGAATTTTAATCAATGCCAAGAATCATTTGATTTAAAGTTCAATGCCTGACATCTATTTGAAATACATAAAGACATCAACAATTGAATGCAGTTATTGTTTAAATTATTGACACATTAATTGAGATATTAATTAGACTTTTAATTAGACTTTAATTCAAATGAAAATTTCAGTAAAATAATAGATTTATTGAATAAAAAGTTGTAAACAAATTGCAGACAAAGTTTTGTTTACTGTTTTAGTGAACGCACAGAGAGTGCAACAGATGTCAGACTTGTCTAACATTTGCTCCAAACACAGAATAATTCAAAATTCTTTATCAAAGTTTTGATAATTGAAACCAAACTTTTTTGTTTTAATTATTTTATTGAACTATTCTTAGTATTTTTTTCAACTGTTGAGTCTAATGTAAATATTTTTGGATATTTCCAAGAAATAGTCAATTATTAGTTGCAATGATCATTAAAATAAAAGGGATTAACTATTATTGCACCGAAAATTGTCCGAAAGTGTATTTGACTTTTGTTCAGAGTTGTGCGGCTTTTAATACTTTCCTTTTATCTTTGGGCAACCATTAAAGCTAGTTATCAATTGAAATTTAATGAAAGCCAAGATATCAGCCATGACTTTGAGGTTTGCCTGTAATTCTTATACCTTGGTAGTGTCAATACTATTTTATAGAATATGAGTTGTCTTTTGACTAACTTCCTGTCTGACCATCTCTGTAACAATCAATTGATTCAAAGTTGAATATTAAGTTTCAAAAAGTCATTGCAATACTCATTCATTCATTCACTCTTTGGATGGCTTTAAGTAAAGTTTTGTGAATCTATCAAAACGTCGTTCCAACAAATTATTGATTCAGTTTTAAAACAAATGAAAAACTGAAGACAAAAGTTGTTGTTTTAGTTTTAAATCTTTACAACGGTTTTTAATTTTTAATTTTTTGATTTTTAATATTTATTTATTTTTAAAAATCGATTATTTTATTATTTGTTTTTATAATATTGGAGACAAAAGCAGACAATAAAGTGATGTCTCGATTAATAGGCGACTGTGACTCCACTGTAGACGATTTGATTATAATGTTGTCATCACAGGAAGTGTCGGCGCCCAACAGACGACCGCAGGTGACCAAAGTCATCTCCGTCCCGACCAGCGAACACGTGGCCCAAATCGTCGGTAAGTACCCACCAATTTTGCCATCTTTTTTTGGCCAAAATATTTGATCTCTTATTAAAACACTTTGAAATAAAAAAAAATTTTCAATCAATGCTTTTATATTGTATTACGCTTTCATTCAGTCATTCATTTGTTTCACACATTTAAGGCTTTTTTGACTTCATTTATGTTTAATTATATGTTTATTGACTTGAAATGTGTTAAATTAAATTAAATGAATTCTTTTGAAGGCAAGTCGGGCTCAAAGATCAAGAACTTGAGGTCCGCCACACAAACTTGTATAAAAACTCCGCTAAGAGGTGATGAGCCGGTCTTCTCAGTCAGTGGAACGGAAGTCAATGTGGACAAAGTGTTGACAATCATCAAACATGCCTCAGACCACTTCACTAGACTAATGGAAAGCCGATCCAATGCGTGCGCTGTTGGAGAAGTGACCGTATTAGTTCCAGTGCCACAACAATACGTCGGTGTGGTCGTTGGACGCAATGGCCAAGTAATTATGCGAATCAAAGAGCAGACCCGAACCCGAATCAATACACCGAAAGGCGATACAATGACGCCTGCCTTTGAAGTGACGGGCACTCAGGTATCCAATGACTCTTTTGGCGACACTGACTGCTTATCATTTCGTTTGGTTTTTGTAATCAATTCAATTTTTTTGACAAATGTTTAAGATTTGATTTTATGCGTATTATTCAAAATACTGAACTTAAAAATTAATTTGTCATTAGATTAATGTGATGGCAGCCAAAGAAGCCATTGAAGATAAGGTCCGTCAGGCGCTTCTGTTGAAGGACTCGACTGCTTATGATCCCGATCTCTGTCATAAAACTAAGTCACTCAACGAAGCCATCAATTGGCCGCCAAATAGGCAATCATTTATGAGCCAGGCTTCAAATAATTCTGGATATTTCAATCAAAACAACAACAATAAGTCTCAACTGACATCCATTGGTTGGCCGACCACTGCCTCATTCATTCAGAGCCGGGCTTCGAGTCCTCACTTTCACACTTCGTTCAATCATTTGCAGAGTAACACAATCAGTTCCTTTTTGGACCCAGACCATGCCTTCTTGGATAACAATTCTTTCCAGTTTTAATACTTAAGAAAATCATGATTATTTTTTTACTTGACAAACATATTTTGTTAATTAGTTTTTATAACTCTAATCACTTATCTCAAAAATGTCTTATTTAATCATTTTTTAATTTTATTTTTTTTACTTTACTATAAATGATTTGATTGATATCTGACTCGAAATCAGTTACGACTTTGTGTCCAAACCAATACTTGATTTAAGAAATGATTATCCATTTCATAACATAATTACTTAATTCCTTAATTACCACCAAATTTTGTGTTGTTTTAAATATATCTTATTTGCAGTTAATATTCTGACCATTGGTTTAGAAGAATTAAAAGTTTTGTTTAATAACATTATAATTATAATAAATATTAAGAATAAAAGCTTTTTGAAAATCAATCATTTGACAGATTATTTGATTACTAGAACATTCTCATAACTAGAAATTTTGAAATATAACCATAACAATCTATAGGCAGACCTAATTAAAATTTCTATTCTCTGATGTTTGAGAAAAAAATGAGAGAAATTCAAAATCAATGGATTTAACAATAATTTTATTTTTAACAAAAAAATTTGGACAAAATTCTGGAAAATCATAACAACGAGCATAAATTTTTCGAAGTAATTGAGAAAAAATAAATAATTGGATGTTTTCAAGCTTTGGGTTATGTTTCAAATGTCAATCAATTTCAAAATTACTTCAAAAATCAATTAATTGATTAAAATTTTATCTCAATTCTGATTTAAACCATCAGATTAACTAAGTTTAAATTTTCCACAATATGGGTATTTCTAAGGGAATGAATTTCTATCAGTCTAAACAACTCCACTGGAATGGGTTTATTAAGGACGGGAAGGTGGTTGTTAGGGATCTGAGCTTGGGTATCAAGGATTAGGAATGGAGAACAGGAATGGAATGGAAGGAACGAAAGGTTTATTACTAACTTGTGATTAAGGGATAGGTTTGTGTGGAGATGGAGTGAACAAAGTACTAACCTATCAGATGATATAATAATTACATAAAATTTGTTTACACAAAATATTAAACGTTTGTCTCAAATTTGTTTTGACTAAATCTCCAAAACTTTGAATAATTCAATCAAAGGTCCAATTAGTTCAAAACTTTGTGATTTTCTATTTTATGGTTAAGTCGACTGAAATTTCTGTTTAAAAGTAATAATTTAAAGATATTTGACTTGAATTTAGGCTAAAAATAATTTTTTTAGACTTCTTACAGATGTTGTGCCAAAACTCAAATTAATTAATGAAAAAGAAACGGAAATATTTTCCATTGAATAAAATAATACTTTTAAATAATAACTGATAGCACCGGCTGTTAGAAAGGGGGTTAAGAAAAACGAATAGAAGTAAATAATGAAATAATGAATTATGGTTTGAAAGCCATTTTCTTGGGTAGAGTACATCCCAACTGTTGTATACACTCAGCCGCACAATATATGGCACACTTCATGCATATGTCAATGGGTTTGCCACTGATGTACATGGCCAAAAAACCGCCGGTGAAGGCATCGCCCGCTCCGTTCGTGTCCTTGATCTGTTCTGGCTTAAACTGAGGCACCGGGAATTCCTTAACATCGTTGATGTCGCTTCTGGCCAAGATGCATGGATTCTCGCTCTGAGTGATGACCACAATTCTGCCGGCTTTGTATGCGCTTGGAATTTTTGGATTATTATATTTTATTTTTGGTTCCTTTGCTATCAGTTTTGCCACTTCTTTGGGATCTTTGCTCTGAAATGAAAAAAAGTCATTAAAATTATGTTTTGTAAGCGTTTGTAAAAATAGTAAAACTCTTTAATGATATCAATCATTTGTTTCTAACATTCTTTAAACTCCTTATAATTAGTGATAAATTAGTTTTTATGAGTAAAGGATTGACTGAACCAATGCTCAGACAAAAGAATGATTTGACATACAATCAAATTGGAAATAAGTTCAAATAGTTTGTGGTCTATGTCTATGTCTGCCCTTATCTAATGTTTAATAACACTATTGGCTGAATGAATGTCTTTCTGGCTGTTTGTGTCATAAAAAATCACTGAATCACTGAATTCTTTTCAATGAATTCTTGTGCTCTAAATCTGATTTAAAAATAGTAATTAAGTTACGGTTTGTGTAGAATTGAGGCAATTTTTGTGTTTTGCGAATAGAAGGCAAGACTTACGGGATATCCTTTCATCGTAGCAAAGGCTGCGGCCTCGTCCGAGTTGGCGAAGAAAAAGTCGACGTATGGAAGCAAATCGATCAATGAGTTCGAACACTTGGAGCTAACATAAGGGGCGGCTTTCCATCAAAACAATCAATACAACAATTAGTTTAAGTGATACTCATTAAGATCATCATTGTTTTGAAGTGTCACCTAAATTGAAAAAGAAGTCCTTTCCCCACTCGTGGGCGTGTTTTGCCAAATGCATAACACTGTCGATTGAAACTGAAATTCGATGTTTTTGTAACTATTAATAATTTTATTTGAAAAGACATTCAATATTTATTGAGTCAATAATTTTCATTCGTTGATAAATAAGTTCACTATTTTTAGAATCAGAATATTTTTTTGCCTTATATTTCGTTTTAATAGATTCTTAAGTTTATCTCTGATTCCATATATTCTGGAGAATGAGTTATATCTGAATCAGAGACTCGAAAATTCTTTTGGGAAATCATTTAAAATGAGTTTTTATTGAATCAATCTATACTATAGGATCTCTTCAATTTGAAACAAGGACATGCAATATACTCCATTACTAGCGAGATTTTAAATTTCAATTGCAAGAATGGGAATGAAATCACTTTGTCTTTGGCTATGACCCAGTAAGCCTAGATCAAATCAATGAAAACATAGACTTGACATTTATATTTTCTTGGCAAAAATAGTTCGAATCAAAACTTTCAACTGAACACTGCTCTGAACATCCCAGAACTTAATTCTTCATGTGCATATGAAATAAATTCTTGAATGTCATTAGAATATCTAATCTGGGAGAGCCGACACACAGTCATATTTTATAGATAGCAGTGAAAAAAATCATAGTCAGCTCCTTAGTAGTTATTTTTAAAGAATTTCAAAGAACCTGCTGTATTTTTCGCTTAAAATGTGCCTTATCACCTATCACTGTTATGATGTCAGATGTTTTAATACGAAAATTCCAGATTCAATAAATTAAAGCCTAAATTAATCAATTGAATTCAGTTGTAAATCGGATGTTACCTGGGAGCATGTGTCCACTGGTGTAGATGACACGTGCTTTCTCCACGAACATGAAATTGGATAATAAGAAGTGTCTGTCAAACAATTCAGAGGCGCCTAAAAATAGAGACTTAATATTAGTTGAAAAATTGTTTCGAATTGTCTTTCAGGCGAGTTCTGCGATAAAAATCTTTTGTATTACTTTACAATCTTTGAATACCTAATGACAGTCTGTTCTAAAACAAGCGAACACTCGATAAAAGTCAAGCCTTACATTCAAATTAATTTAAATGCGAACTCAGAGCTCATTTGAAAAACAAAACAACAGAATATAAGCAAAATCGAGAGAAATGCATAAGAATTTTGCGAACAGAAGCTTTTTATGTAAATTTTAGTTATATTTCGTATTGATTTAAAAGGGATTTTAATGTAAGCAGTCGTTTGTATGGCATAACCATTACTAACATAATTCGCTCCACTGATAGACATGGCATACATCCTAACGAGAAAAAGCTCTCATCTCTCGTCTATTACTCTGTAATGAGTTATTATGTTCTTTTCGATCGTAAGTTACAAATAAAAAATAAAATGTCTGTTTATTTTCGTTAAATTCTTTCCGAAAATTGTCTTAAACTTAATTATAAATAGATTTAAGTTCGCGAGTGATTTGTCTATTTGTTTGATTAATTTGCCTTTATGATACACGTACATGGTCATGCTTTAATTTATTGGTTGCATTTGTTGAAGGATGCTTCAAAGTACATATTGGAAGGTATTTTTAATGAATAGTTTGATTGGATTTTTGATGAATGAATTCCTAAAAGCAATAAAAAGACTTCAAATTAAATACTAAATGAATGACTAAATAAATACTCGGATGAAATGTTGTGTTAATTGAATTGAAATTAATTTTGATTATTTCAAATGAAAACCGGATCGGAATCCTCTATGACTTCAAAGTTTAAATGTTTGGTTCAATTAAAAATTATTCTGCATTTGTATCGGAAAAGTGTTTTAGTGTTTATTTGTTCAGTGCTTTAATTAAATTAATTGATGGCATGTATTAAAAGCATTCTTTAGGTCTACGAAAAACTCAATAACACTAACGACTAATGAGAATAAAAAATTAGCCCAAAAGCAAAGCAGAAGGAAATCAAGTGAACAATAAAGTGGCAGAAGATAATCAGATTTAGTCAATACCCAAATAGGCGCACAGTGCTCTGTTCTTTCCACTGTCAGTCAGCAGTATAGCACAGGTCCCAGTGTTCTTTTCCTCGACAACTTGGTATTTTACGTTGACTCCATCTGTTTTGGCTTTCTTTTCCATAATCTTGCCGAAGTAGTCATTGCCGACGGCCCCACAATAAGTAGTCACTTGGTTGTTTTTACCGATAATCCATTGAGTATATCGAAGGGTATTTTGTGTGGCGCCGCCCGCACTGTACTCAATGTCAAACTTATTGATGATCTCTTCATACATGGCTTCATGTTGTGGCTCAGCCAGAATTGCAATGTTCTTCGGCAGACTGTACCTGTTCATATATTCCATTTTCCATCAATTCCATTTTAAATTCTCTCATATTTTTGACAAATATTTGATTTGTTTCTAAAATTTTCAGTTTTATTTTGTTTTGTCCTAACCTTTAATTTTGGTCCAAAAAAATGTTTATTTAACTAAGAGTTGGTTATAAAAAGCTACTATAAGACTGCTTTACTGTTTTGCTTATTTTACTTGTTATTCAAACTACGATTATGTTTCGCAAAAGACTTTTTTGGAGAATAAATAGAGTCGAGTCTATTGGGTAAACAAATTTTTTTTTTGGAGACCAAAACGCATTCTTTTACATTTTTTTCTGAAATTGAGTTCATTGATAAGGAAATTCAATTATCTGGAATTTTTGATCTTTCTTTTATGAAATTGAGAACTTGAGAGGATTATAAAATAAGATTCTAGAAAAATTGAAAAAATATCGAAATTTTCATTCGGGTGGAAATTTACTGGAAATTATTTTCTATAAACACTTCAGAATTTGTTTCTATAACGAGAAAAATGTGCAAATATTTGTTGAGAATTTGAGAGAAGAAAAATTGATTTCAGAATAAAATTTTAATATATTTTTACATAATGTTAAAGAATAGGAATATTCTTAAGAGTTCTTACTTTTTCAAGAAGTCTTCGTCAACGGTAGCCGTGATATCCAAAAGAGGGTTACCCAACCCGAAGATATCCATTTCTCTGATTTCAAAATTTCAAACATTAAGGCATTTGATTTTCTTTTAAAATCTCATAAAAATTGAAACCAGGCTTAAAACTCACTTCATTTTTGAAACCATTTTCGTTTATATTATTATTTAATTAGACTTTTATTGTATTAACAGAAACGAAGGTTTTTCTTCAATTATAAACAGAAGAGATTTTTAGGCTTAAAGAAAAAAAATTAATTGAACTTTGAAGTAATGAAAAGGACTGAAAAAATGTTAAAATTTTAAATTCTGTTAATCACTTCGATTCATATTAAGTCGGACTCAAATTAAGAATTTGGGGAACTTTTCGTTTATGAGTTAGTCTTCGTCTGACAACTAAAGCCTAACATTAAGTCAAACTTTAAGTTTCCAAATATAAGGCGACCGACCGGTGCTGTGGTTGGCTGATCCGCAAAACGATATTAACTCATCTATAGTTACAAACTTTTTTTCAAACTTTTAATGTATTCTAATGTGACGTAAAGCCTAAATTTTCAGTCCAACAACACTAATGATTACAAATATTTTGAGTCACAGCATTTTCAGTGCTCCGGCAGAGCACAGAATGAAGAAAATGTAGAAAACATTTCTTACTTCCACAGCAAATCAAACTCTGTTGCTCTCAATTCATTTCATCTCAAATATTAATAATTTGTTATGACTTTACAAATTTTAAATAAATTATCTTACATTAAATGATTGACTGCTTTTGAAAATGTCGACGAGTGCTTGATCAAATTTAAAGTTTCGATAAAATCAACTCTATTGTCAACTGTCTGTTTTAATTATCTGTATTATCCAATTATCAATATCTCTCTCCCCTTAGCTCTCTCTCCCCTTCCTCTCCCTCTCCCTCTCCCTCTCCCTCCCTCTCCCTCCCTCTCCCTCCAAATGCAGAATTCTTCTAAATCTTGTGATAAGAAATTTGAAAGAAGTTTTTGTTGTTATTGAATGAAAGCTTAGAGTAATTCTCTTTGGGCTGTTCTGCTGTCGAGTAATATTCTATGGAATCATTTAGATTAATAGTGAAGAATGAGTGGGAATTCTGTGGGACTGGTGTCGCCGCACAAAACCTGAGCGCTAAAGTTGTCGTTTTCACGATTTGCTAACATTCTGAGTATGTTTTGAGCGAAGCGTTGAAGCGTTTATCAAGACTTTCATGTCTTTCATGGGTTTGGTTTATAGAACCAAATTTAGTAAACGTTATAAAAAGAATTGTATCGCAGACACAGAGCACAGGCAAAGCACTGACTATAATGTATTAAATGTTATTTCGAGCAGAACTCAAATTATATAATACATTCATAACTTATCATTTCATTATTATTCACTAAAAATGTTTTTGTTTTAAACAAATACTTATAATAAAGTAACTATTGAAGCAATAGTTAAGAAGTTGGTAATATTTTTGGCTATTTTCTTAGAAAATCCTTTGTTACCATAATTTGACATTTACTTGTCGTTTAAATAACCTGGTATTGAGTTATGGCATTCAATTGAATAAATTGTTTGTTCGTTTGCTTTCAAGTCTTATAATTATTTTTATTGAAACATTTTTTTCACAAATCCTTCAAAACTCATATTGAAAAGATTCAATCAATTTGATAGATGAAAGCATATCAAACATTTGACAAATTTTCTTTCGAAAAAAATGATGTGAATGATCTTAAATGAAAAAAGATATGAAATTTGACTCTTGATTATGAAACTGAACTTGGAAGTTTAGGATCAACGTTTTTAATTGATTCAACTAAAATAATTGAGCCAGTAAAAGCTAAACTTTAGGATTTTAGCTAAAAATAGGATAATTAACTTTTGCTAATTAATTGGTATTTTTGGGCAAAATAATCATATTTGTGTAATTGAATTAATTAATTAATTATAGATAAGTAGTAAACTCTTCCAACACAAGCCTTAAACTAACAATAATTTAGAACTTGAAGGCAATACTTAAGGATAAGAGCAAAACATTTGAATGTCAAACATCAACTCTCTTTCACTTTAATAATTCTTGGACGTTTTGAGCGATAAACAAGTCTTCAAATTTGATTTTGTCAAAAGTGTCGTAAATTCAACAGAAAAGGAGTAAAACAAACTTTTTATTTTTCACTCGTCTATCAATGATTGAAAAAAAATCAGGAATAAATTTGATATGAAAATATTTGTCATGAAAAGGAATAACAAGTGAATACTGTGTCAAAAAGTAAATATAGAATTGAATTTTGTTTTGATTATTTATTTCAAATTTTTTGAATAAACAACTGATTAGTGTCTGAATATCCGCAGTATTTTTAATTCCATCCGAAAACATAAATCGAAGAATTCCTTGTGATAACAAAAACAAACTAGATTGCGTAACTTTGGAACCATGACAAATAATTAATATTTTTATCAAAGCTTTCAAACAGTTCTCAAGCAGTTGTAAAATTTCTATAAATTCTCTACAATTTTATGCTCTTTTCAATCATTTGTGTAAATTTCCATTAACTTGAATATAGAATTCAATTTATAAAAATATCTTTTTTTGGTCTTCAAAGTTTGCATCTAAGCACTTTTTTTATTACATAACTCGAATAGGGTTGAGTAATACATTGAAGTTGCAATAAATTATTATAAAATATCATTTTTGAATAACAACTTATTATGCTATTGGGTTAAGAAAACAATTGGAAACATTGTATTTGAGTGAAATAATAGGCAGTCTTCCAACATCTGACTCCTCTTTTCTGAATGTATTAAAGTTGAAAATTGATTTTATTTTTGTATCATTTGACACAACACTGTCTTTTACCTAAAGAATGGCAAAATAATTCCCAGAATTAAACCTTCTTTACAGCTTTCTCTTGATCCCAAATTATCAAAGACATTCGTTCAGGATTGTTAAAACTGATCAAGGTCCTTGGTAAAAGAAAGCTTGATATACTGAACTCCTGATCATTAAATAATAATGATACTACAAATGTTATCTACTAAATAAACAATTAATTTCTTTAATTAATGAAAAAAAAATCGGTTTTAATTTGAACTATTGATGCCCAATAAAAGCTTAATTAAGCGAAACCAAGCTTAAAATTAAATGAATTAAGTTTATTTGAGCAAGTTTATGCATGCCAGTTTACTCTACCATATACTACTAGATATGCCTTGCTGATTCCAGCTTTATTCATTTGTGTTATAAATAATTGAATGAAGTTAGTTAATTAGTCTGTAAAATATATTTCTTTCTTAAGTCTTTCTAAAAATTCGCTTATTTAGAGGGAAGTTAGGGACTGACTGAATGTTCACTATTTGGAACTCAAGGGAATACACAGCTATGAAACATATTAGGCACAGAATTTTATTTTAAAACAAATTCTTAATGTCATTTTTATGAACATTTATTTTAACGAATACTTTTTGTTATCAAAACTTTGTTTGTCTATATTGATTTTTGTTATTGATTTTGTCAATGGTAAATTTTTGTTCAATTAATCTTTCAATTTATTAGGCATAAATTAATAGGAAAGACTTTAATTATAAAATTCATTTTTACAAGTTGTCCCTTAATTACAGAGATTTAGACAATTTGATTGGCCAATAGAGTGGGTCTGGTATTCAATTATTTGTCGTCTCAAACAGTTATTCAATTTATTTGCCTTTTGTCTGACAAAGGATTTCAATACTAAACAAAAGCGTTTCAATTTGTCATTCTGTCACTCGATTCGTATCTTCAATAGCGAAATGTCGCAAATCTGTCTTTGAGTGGACATCGCTTTTAGAGTCACACAAAATAAGTATTAGTCAGTCAGGCCGTCATAATCCTATCAGACTATTATAATTTTGAAGAGTCAAGACATACAAGGATAACCTATTCATGGTAGATTTATTGAATTACTAAAATTATAATGAAAATCAAATGAGATTCTGACTTAACTAAAATTATTAATTTTTGTTGACAATAATTAATTGTGATAATTACCGTTTTATTTTAAATTTTAGATTTAAAAGCAATGAATAATTTATTAGTATTTAAATTATGACTTATTTTAAATATTTTTTAGACATATTTAAATATTGATTCAGAGGTAAGGATACGGAGACAAAACCAGATCTCATTTGAAATATTCAGAGAATCAAATTTGTGTTAACTCAAATACTTATAGATTTTACGAAAATATAAAATTTCCGGAAAATTTCAATTTATATATTCATGAACCCAATCAAAATTGATAGAAAATACAGTAGAATCTGATTATATTCCAGTAAGTTTTCGCAATGCATTATATAGATTGTTTCATTTTTTTCCTTATTCATTTGAGGCTAAACTTTTCGAGAATGAAATTTTGTGATTCAAGATACTGATCCTGTAATTATTTTTGAATATTAAAAAGTATTGTCGTCAATGTATGTGAGCTCACCTCTGTAAAAAATCATTATTGAAAATCAGATTCTGAGCCAATCATTCCATGAATAATAAACGAAATGATCGAGGCAATCGGTAGCATCAAAACACAGCTATGAATTCATTGGTCGGAACTTATGATTCCCAGAATTAAATTAGTTTTATTTGAGATGAAGACCGAAATAAATTTAAATAAATTTTCGAAAACATATATAAATCAGTAGTTTTTGGCCTTTTCTCACATTTAACAGAAGTTCATCTCATTATTTAAGATCAACTTTTATTACATAACTATTTATTGAAGAACTCATCGAAGAAAACAGTTTTTATAATCAATTTTAAAAGTCTAATAACTTATCAAAAATGATCTTGACGTTTGTCAAACATTGTTTGGTCATATTTTTATGTTCGTTAACTCAGATTTGGGCTCAAAAAACGCTTCCGAGTAAAGAGGACTGCATTGCACTCTGGAATGTCGTCGGAGGTGCGGGAGGTTTGTCTTAATATATCTTGCTATTACAAATTCAATAAACAAATTTGTAATTAAGAATTGACTCCTTGAATGTTTTATTTGGTAATCTTGGTTCTTAATTTCTGATAAGTAAATTATATTGCTTGATAATTTGAATTTTAATTAGTGATTAATTCTTATAATGATTTCTAGAAAACACTAATGGTCTAATATAATACCTGTTCAATTTAATTACGCCTCTAAAATAAATTTGTCCCTTGAACTATTTAATCGACTAAACCATTAAATGATTTTGAGTGTAATTTTTATTAATCGCGTAAAAGGCCTAGAATTAAGAGAATAGAGCATTTAATTTGAAGATAACTTAATATTTTTAAAAATTTAATAAATCATAGAAAGAACTTATTTGATCTTGTCACATATTAATGTACAATAGGATTTTTTCGGAATACTCACTAGACTTTTTTTTATCAAATACCTCCTAGGATTGCTTCCTTTAACAATCCCTGAATATAAAGAAATTTCGAGAGAAGGCAGAGAATTTTCTGGTGCCTTATGGGTACTTGCCCATATATTCGGTATAAAGGAATATGGGTTATGGGGTGGGTGCAGCATTCCCCTTAAACAAAGACAGATTGTAACTGCTTTTGTTGATTATAAAATTGAAGGCGATATGAATTTGTATAGCGGTTGCACTTCTTTCAACTGAATTCCACTTTAAAGAATTTCTTTTATATGAAACATATTTAAGATAGTTTAATCTAGCATATTGATTTAATATCTTGACTTAGTTTAACCTATCTGATTTTATTTAATTATTCATTTAAGGAATTTTTTATCTTTTATTATTCGTTTAACTGGGATATTGAAAACAATTTTCTGGGTGGTAATCGATATATACTTGATATTTCGTAAATGTAATGAAAAAGTATTATCATTTTGTGTAATAAAGCTCTTCATTTCCATTAAGGTATTAAAATTTTAAAATTTATCAAAGCTTTTAAACAGACATGTGCAAGGTCCGTGACCCTATTTGGGATATAGCGGGGGGGGGGGGGGATAATGACTCATTCTCAGACCAAAATCTAGAAGGGATATAGTGGGAGTATATTTAAAAAATGGCGGACGAAATGGCGTTTGTTTTTAAATGCGCTTATTTCCCGTAATTTAAAGCGTTAATTAGCTTAATCAAACCATAATTAAACTATGATTCAAGTTACAAAGCTAAATGTTTTAAAATAAAGGACAAAATGGTCGACATTTTGGACATCATTAATGAAAAATGGCAATTTTCGAGGGGGTCAGTTTCTATGCGTTTTTATGGTACAATTTTTTCTCAAACTTAGGGGGATAAATGACCAAATCTTGGTCTAGGGGGCTAGTTCGGAAAATCCACCTTGCATGTGCCTGCTTTTAAATCTTAAATTATATATTTGACTTTAATTTTGCTAAATATTTGCTATTATATTTCCAAAATAAACAAGGTTAAGTCAAATAAGCTAAAAACACTTATTTGGTTGAATTTAGGTACCAAATTAATCAACTTTACCTTTCAGGGGATCTGAGAAATGTTGCGGCGAAGAACAGTGCGGCGATGGGAGGGGTCCTCAAGCTTTACGAAGACTGCCTCAGATCTGAAGAAGGAATCCGATATCGAAGAAACCAATGGTCTAAAGGTTTTGGTGATTCGACAACTGATTTGTGGAAAATACTCAAGAAATTCGATGAATCATAATTGATTATCTTGTTCAATTATTTATCAATTGAAATTTTTGTAAATTATTTAATTTATGAGAAAATCGTGTTATTTATTCAAATAATATATGGTTTATATTATATGAAAATGTAAACGAAAATTGAGAAAACTTCACATTTAAACGACAAATATGGAAAACTTTATTTAAATCAATAATCATTTAAACTTATTTATTATGTCCCCAATTATTGATTAAAAATAAAATATTTGGATAAAGATTCATAAAATCTAATCCCTAATCAAATATAATTTTGTACAATAGAGCCCTTAACCAATAAGACTTAGTGCAGACTAAATAGGAATTACTTATTATTGATCTAAATGTAAATTTAATATTCAATAAGTTTAATAATTATCACTGATGATTTATCAGTGTAGCTCGGAACCACATTTAGGACCACCTCGCCTGTGGCTATCTAAAATAATCGGTTCTCTGCTTAACTCTTCAAATAAAACATAATTGAAAAATGAAGGTGGGCTAAATTATTTTAATTTTACATTTTTTCATCAATAATTTGAAAAATATCAATCTTTAATTTAGCAAGTGTACACAATATTAAATAGCCTCTAACGATTATAATTTTAAGCCTGGTTTAGGTATCACTGATTATTATTTAAATTTAAAGAATAGATTGTCTTCAATAATTTATCTAGACACGATTGGCACAATACAAATTTCTATGATGTGATTCAGATCAAAAATTAATGACTCTGAATATTTTAGCAATTTTACGTGTTAACTCAATTTTGACCAGGTTCTGAAGACCTTAACTGGGTAAAATGGGTAAGTTTAATTAACCAGTGTCATACAGTTTAAAATAGATTGGCTCTTTGCAATTATGTAAATTCCTAATAAATGTCTTAATAGGAAACGTTTTACACATTTTTAAATATAAGTAATTCTGATATAATATGCATTAAGATTTAGATTAGTTCAATGAGTTTTCATCCGATTCAATTGAAGCATTCAACATGATCTATTTATAAAAATATTTCTTTTTATTCAAAGGTATGAATGGAAATTCGAGATGTGCTTGAAAACAAAAGCATTTACAATTGCATGAAAACTGTTTATCATTTAAATGAAAAAGCTTTCAAAAAAATTTTAAAAAGAATAAATCTGATTGTCTTGGAATTCATTGAGTGGGAGAATGAAGAAAAGTGAACAAGAAATCTTTTGTCGTTGGAATTTTTTTAATGAAATTAAACGATGATCATTTGCAACGGACTTGAATCAAGGATACTTTAGTTCAATATTTTCCTTCGATTATCATTAATTGCTTTATGTCTAAACCTGGAACTTTTTTTTAATATAAATTCTGAAATCTTTATTTGATTTCTATTGAAGACATTCTGAAATATATTTTTGTTTCACTGAACGACTGACACATATTTTTCTAGTAATTCCATGTAATCAGAATTCAATAAGTTCTTAAAATCAAAATGTAATTGAAACTGAAAATATGTTCCATAAAAACTTAGATTATAGATAACAAAGCAAAATAAAGCAAATGTATATAGGCTAAAATTATATAAAAATTAAAAACATTATTCAGTTTTACTAGATGTTGATAGTTCTAGATTCTAGAACCTAGATATACGATATGATATTATATATTTAGATATCATATTTGCATTGTTATTGTCGACGATTTTGAAGCATATCTATCTAATCAATAATTAATTAATTAGGCTAATTAATTATTGTAATTAATCTTTAGAATACCTGGAATAATGCTAATTTTAATTAGAGTGACGTTCTGATGTCATTTAGATTATCCAGATTGTATTGGTCCGGAGTCTCTAGTTATTGTTAATTCATTAAAAGCAATGCTTCAAAATTTATAAATGCTGAGATCTCCTTCTTAAGTTTTATGGTAATAAAGTAACGAGAATATGATTTCAGAGTAATTAATATAGTTAGCTTAAAGCGATTAGATTACATAATCTGTCTTGAAATTGTTTTTGCTTGCCATTTCTGCCATGGGGTTTCAAAAAGTTTTGTAGCTTCTGTTTTTTCATTGACTCAAAAACGGCTAGGCCAATTTCAATTATGTAATAGGATATAAAAGGACAAGATTTAAATTGTTCTCAACATTGAATTTAATTGAGTCACTAGTTAAAAACCAATACAAAATGAAAGGTTTGCAAATGTCATAGCTATAAGCTTATACTTTATTAAAGAAATAGGGCAAATATAAAAATTGTACTAGAAAGAAGAAATTTTAAACTTTAATTTGACATAAAAACCACCAAAATTGGACTGAAAATAATCCCAGGGTGGTAAATCAAAAATCAAAAAATTGAGTTAAATGCTTTGTTTTTGTAGGACTCCATTGGACTGGTTTTCAATTATATTTATAAAAATTTTTGATGGCAACAAATATTGGAATTTGTACTAGAATACTTGTATTAGAACTAACATTAAATACAAAGTGCAAAAGTTCTACCTGGTAGATAGTGGCAATATGAAAATGTGTTTTTTTGTTTATAGGGTTTTTGGCTTAACTTTCCTCTGGCGTCAAGTATTTTCTGGCGCCTAATTTCATTGAGGAAATCAATGAAGTGTTCTATAGCAGAAATATGTCTAGGCTCACTGAAAATAATTGCTATTGTTTATTTTTTACATTATATAATTTACAAGAAACTAATCACATAAAAATATTTTTTAAAATTGAGAGTTTGAATCTTATTCAGATAATTATTGATTTAACAAAATGACAGAGCTGAAATATGATTTTAAAAATTGACTGGAGGTAAAAATAATACACACATTTATTACAGATTTTCAAAAATGTTCAGTTCATGCAACAAATCAAATGAAAATCTGAGTCTAAGCAATAATATTAATGGTATTTCAGGAAGTGATCAATACACTGAGCAACATGCTCAATAAAGTTGTACTTTAAATAATAATTATCGCATATTTTACTTAATTAATTATTTAATGTGACTGAAACTTTTGGTTGATTTTTGAGATAAATGATGAACTTTGATTTCTCATGAGTACTCACTCATAATTGAATTAATCTCATGGTGTGTTTGAGACACTCTCATAGCAGCTCAACCAAGTGCTGATATACTTTCGCCTAATTATTCAGGGTATTTATTAATAATTTAATTTAATATGGAATAAATTAAGTCAATCAAAATATATAAATGTGTAAAAGAATTTAATTTATTCAAAGTTTATAGCAAAATATCAATTATGATTAAAGGCTTGAGTTGAAGTAGATGCTTTCTGCCACAACATTTACCAATAGCAAATAGCAAACATCATTTCAAAATGAGAGGTATTTTCACAAATTTCAGAATTTTGTTAGTATTTTAATGAAATGAGCAATGTATTATGAACTTCAGCTTAATAATTAAGATCAGGGATGTGCAAAATCCGTGACCCTAGAGCCTAGATTCCCAAAGATTCAAATACTCAAAGAAAGGTTAGTTTTCAAAATTGAACAAAGCTTATAATTTATTGTATAATCACAAGATGTAAAAAGTCTTATTCAAAAATCTCATTACATGTTCAAAAATAGGACAAATTATAAAAACAAACTTTTCGTTTAAAACATATTGAAGTAAGTTTAATTATTAGTAAGTTCCTTTCTGAAAATTTTTGTTAAGAATCTATTCTTACAATATCGCGTATGAAAACGGACTAAAAATTTGAATCTTTGGAAATCCCCTTGCACAACCCTAATTAAATTTAAATTAATTTAATTTTGTTTACCTTTAAGATCTTGATCTATAAAATGATCATTCTAAATTGTTAGATTCAGTTTCATTTCAAATAAGACCTCCTGATAATACAGAATTTGTAATCTGCTAGATATTTATATTTTCTGAACTGCTAATTTTGGAAAAAATTGATAGGTTAACTTTTAAAATTTCCGTTTTAGATAAAATGAGTCAAAAGATCATTCTTTCAAATTTCATCAATAGTTTTCATCTTTTGATTAAAAGGTTAACGATAACCAAAATTGAATAGTGGATAAAATGTTTTGAAGCAAAGTATGATTTAAGGGGTAATTGCTTTTAATAGTTAATTCATTTTTCTTCAATGAAAACAATTGAGAAATTATTTAATTATATGTTTAATAAAAACTATATTATATTGTTATTGATGTTCGTTTTGAAATACGTTTTTCAATTGTGAATACAACATATGAATGAAAACCGACACAAAAAAAAATAATTGAATTGTCTTTTATAAAAAAATCGAAAAGTTTGCTATTCTTATATCTTGAATGAAATGTAATAATCTTTTTAAAGTATTATAAAATTTTTTTGAAAGCACTTTTATTCTAGAATTCATTAAAATGTAATTAACTTATCCGGATAAATTCAGATTAATTTATAATATATTCTAGTTATGTTAAAAGTTACAGGCTAAGTGAAAGTTCCAAATATAGAATGCCAGTTGTTATTACTATTTTTAGAATAATGAAATATTAGAAGTGATTTTTTTTGACAAAATTGGTGCATGATAATTACTACGACTATATATTTGTGACATATGAAATATGACATTTGAGAACTTGATTATTCCAGTATTTTAACGAAAATAATATTTTTCTAATCATTAAATGGAAATCAGAGTCAAAACCAAGAGCTTTAATGAGACTCATCAGTGTTAATCAACAATTTATTTGCTAATCCTCTGAATTTGGATAAATAGCAACACAAGAGTTAATACCTGTCTTTAGACTTAATGTCTGCGAAATGTAGACATTAAGGCAAAAGTGAACGTAAACCGAATAATTGTTAACCGAATAATTGTTAACCGAATTGAACAAACAGTAAAGATTCAGGGATGTAGAAGAAAACAGCATTTCAGCTCAGATCACTCAAGTTTCTGATAAATCCAGGCCATTTTTTAAAAATTGATATAATAAAGCAATTGGATTGTGTATATGGTTTTTTAGCTGGATCTCAGCTGAGAAACCAGATCTAATGGTGTGAAACACCTGATGCTGGAACCGTTTGGCATCACTGCTCTGTCGATAATCATTGAATGCAATTTAGTTTTCTATTAATATTGATTACAATTCTATGAAGTCGTTTACACATTTATATTGATGTCGACTTCAATGGCTTAGACTCGACTTTATTACAAACAATGTGTATTCGCCTCAAAAATATCTTCCAAAAACATATAAATACATCAATGAAATGACAAACAGAAGTATGTTTTGAAGATAATTTCGACTCCAAATTAGACCTCAAAATCAGTGGCAAAAAATTATAGAAGAAAACGACAAACTTCTCTATTTTTCAAAATGATATCAAATGTTCTGAAATTTATATGACTCTCGAGAATTGAGTATTTTATCGAATAGTCTTTGAGTTGAACCTAAAATCCTATATTTTTTGTTTGCTGTCGTTTTATTCTTTAATAATCTGCTGTTTATATAAGGAAAATATGATAATAATCTAAAATTGTGAATGTTTTGAATATAGAAGATAGTAGACGAGCAAGATAAATTACAATAACTATTAATATAAAATATATTATAGTGAACTAATTCTTCAAAATTCTGGACAATATCTATTAAAATGTATTTGGATAAATTACTCAATTAAATGATAAAGTATCATTTTTATTTCTAATACATCTGGATGTGCAATGTAAATTTTGATATCAGTAGATCACCTTGCATGGCTCTGATGATGATCGAGTTAACTCAATGGTACTGATGATTGTATGTCTGTTCTAAAAACTCATTATTTATTTAAAATTCACGTATAATTTGGTTTAATATTAATATTATTACCAGGATAGGAATCTAATAAGTGTTGTCGACACTTATTTGATATAAGCTTTCATTCCTCTGACAATAAAACAAAGTTTTCGTTAAGAAATTATTTTTGTTTTTGTTGCTTCGACTGGCTTTTGGTCTCTCAGGTAAAGTCTGTCAGAAAGGAGAGTCACAAGTGTTTCAAGTGATTGGATGTGCAATAGTCTGTTGTTTCACTATCTATGCTAATATTGTAATGCATTTGTGTTGCATCTGATATGCATATAATAACGAGTGGTTTTTCATTAAATCAAAAACAGTGATTGACTTACTTTCGAGAATAAATAAAATATTTGCTCTCAATTTGTGAGATGCAGGCGATCAGAGTAGTGGCAAAATTGCCTAATTTTAATACAAACCTAATCATAAGTTTATTAATTTCATCTCGGAAATCCCTCGTCACAGATGCTCCGCAAAAAAAGTCAAGCTAGAGATCAATATATATATATTTAAAACTTACTTTGAATCAACTGAGCTTAGCTTAAGATTGAAACATCGATTAAACATTTTTAATTAAAATGAACTTTACATCAAAACTACTTTTCTTTATTATCAGGTCATTTTTTTTATAACAAAAGTGATTTTTGTTCATTTATTTCTGAAACTAGTCTTAATGCTTACAACAACTGAAAGTCCATAATTTACTAGGACTGCTTCTGGCTTTGTTAGTTCATATTTGATATAATCAAGAACAAAAAGTAACTTAATTCTTATCGATGATAACTTATCACACACTAGTCAATAGATAAGGACATTAATCTACTCAAATAACTATTGTAAATTGGGTGAACAACTTTTCTACCGTATTCCCCTGAAACAAGCCCATGGAGGTGTAAAACGAGGTTGATGATATTAGCAGTACATTGCCATGGCGGTCTAAGTGAAAATATTTGAAGTGAAAATAAAATATGTGAATTTTCGTAAGTTTAAAGTTTAAAAAATAGTTGAAATTTTCAAAACTTGTAAGATTTTGCCAGTTAAATTAGAAGAACATACTGAATGTACTGACAATGATGAGGATAATGATGATAATGATTTTCTTCTAAAATAGGCTTATTTCCGGTGTTTTTAAGTTTAAATTAGCCTAATTAGGCTATAATGAGGCTATTCTACAATTTTAAAGGCTTAATTGCTATAAATAATGAACAAAATGGCGGATTTTCCGACCCCCATTTGCAAAATTGTCTGATTTTTGGCTGACATTACCTAAAAAATCCTAAAACTTGCCCAAAATATGGCCGCTCTCCTGAGCCTCAGGGGTAGGGGGTATTTTCAGTTTACGGGAGGAAACGAAATACTGTCCCCTATTGGCCACCTCTT
>JAQIWP010000051.1:0-49168 GCA_034695525.1 Euzetes globulus
GAGGGAGAGAGGGAGGGAGAGAAAGAGAGGGAGGGAGAGAGAGAGAGAGAGAAATGTTTAAAGCTAAATTGTCAAAATGTGGTTTAACAGCAGGAGCTGCTGCTCTCCCGGTGCCAATTGAGCGACAGTGGCAATAGTTAGGCATTAGAGGTAGTTCGCGACCAAAGTCTGAGCGCCCATCAGCAAAGATTAGCATTAGGTTTGGCGTTGGAGTTGTCTCTGGCAATGAGGGTGAGGGGGTCTTCACTTTACTTAAAAAGGGGGGAATCCACACAAATATATTTATATATTTAGTCAGTGCTCTACAATCGACAGCATTAAATCCATTGCCTACTTATGTCTGTAATATGACTGCAATAGTGGTTTTCACTGCTGGCACAACCGATGCTGTAGAGCACAGCACACAACATGACACCTTCAATAAAACGCATCCCTGCGACATATAATAAGCCGGTATTAAATCCAGTCATCTTTTGGGATCGACTTATGAAACGAAAAGAATAGAAGTGTTGTATTCTCTACAATACCTCTAAAAAATGGGTTTGAAATTGAATCAAATAATATATTATGGATTCAAACATTAAATTTTACTATTATTCTCGACGATAACACAAATTATAAGAAGTAATGCCTGATATTCATGTGAGTCACAACACTGATTAAAGACTCGGATCCCATTCATTCAGAGTCACATAAATGGTTCGCATGCGTCCAATCCATCAGCCAAAGAGTTTATCTGACATTCAGTTTACAACACATTCATCACTAAAACTGCATTCATTGTGTTTATGAATATTTTGTTGTTTAGAGAGTTAGCGAATAAATTAAATTATTTATCGCCAGAAGAGTGTAAGAGATGTACGACTTTTGAGCGCAAGTGAGCCAAAAGTGCGTAAATTTGCCAACAAAAAGAGCTAAAAAATAGCCAAAGTTTGTTTATTGACTTCTCAGAACACAACTAATATTTATTCAAAAGTTTTAGTCATTTTTATATACAATACATTTGGGTTCACTTTATTTTGTCCTTTTTTTCATTGAACAAGACTGAATTCGGGTCGGTTTGAGTCCGTGAGCAAGCATATATGCGTGAAATTGTCCTCTAATGTCAAGTTTTGTTATTGAATTTCGGATTCATTCACAGAAAAAAAAACTGCACACAAAGTAAAAGTGAAGTCAATAGAAATGAAGAGGAAGGAGAAGAATGTGAGAAAACATTGGTTTCGCTGCCAATGGCTAATAATTTTCTACTTTTGCTCAATAGAAGGACAGAATATTCTTTGAATTACAAGTAATTTATATAACTCTTAGAGATCTATGATTTTGTTGGCAACTGACTGTTCAGGTAATAAGTTTTAAACGATGTCTAAAGAGTAATAAATTTAGAGAAATTTTTATTTAAAAAGCATCAGAAAAGGGCATTGAATACTATGCCTGGAATAAAGGGAAACGACAGGAGAGGAGAAATAGAGGGATGGCTGTTGTGATGGTGTGTAATGATTGTGTGGCTGAAGTTCGCATCAACACCTCCTCTCACTGTGTGCTCTGTGTTATGCGATTGTCTGTCGCATTGAAACGGAATGGCTTTGCCTATTGATGGCAATATAAAAAGGGAGCATTTTGTTTGACCCGTCAGCACATCGGGACCGGAGTCCAGACAATGGCGCTAT
Organism: Euzetes globulus; assembly: GCA_034695525.1. NCBI lineage: Eukaryota > Metazoa > Arthropoda > Arachnida > Sarcoptiformes > Euzetidae > Euzetes > Euzetes globulus. The sequence goes on from JAQIWP010000051.1 coordinate 1,668, forward strand.
TGTTGAACGCTTTTTCAACACATGGGTTAATATATTATTTGAGAAATTGAATCAACGATTGCACTAACACTACAAGCAATCCATAGCCATCCAAATTAGTATTACTCATGTGGAGAGCACACCATAGCAGACAATTTGCCACTCATTTCAATAGCGATTGAATGGACAAAAATAAGCAGAAAAAATACAGTCAGAGAACACTTCCCTTTCAGTGATAAGAGAAGAGAAGAGCAGTGGAAACAAAGTTCGGCTTTTTTCGGCACTACTTTTCAGCACCACTTTTGATGATTAAAAACGGTTTTCAGTGAAATAACATTTAGCTTTTTAGCTGCTGTTCCTCTTGTGTTGTGCAATACTATTACTCATTTGATCAGACGGACTGATGGATGGGCTCTAAAGTCGACTAAATACTAGTCTTCACCGCAGAATATTCATCAATTGAATGATGAAAAATATGTTCCGAAAAAGTAGAGTCATTTGAAATGTGTGTTTCAGTGCCAACTAAATGATCTCTTAGTCTGATGAGGTTTACTCGCTTTACCCGGGCTTTAGTCGGGCTTAGACTACAGTTAGTCGACAGCCTCGGCACTGGCTTCTCATCGCAAGTCTCTACTACTTTATCGTAATCGTTGAGTCAGTTTAGTAATAGTTTACTAGAGATCGTAAAATATATGCCAGATATACATAAAGCCCTAACCAATAGCTAATCTGAATTTTTCAGCTCAAATTGTTTGTGGTGTTCCCTCAGAGTTAAGAACTAAATTACAGTTTGCACTCAAATGAATAGAAATACGAGTCGAGAGAAAAGTGATTCAGAATTTGCCAAACAGTCGAAAGACTATTAAATAATTTTTTTAATCTACAATACGAATGAGGAGCGGATAGACGAAGCATATGGTCTGTGCGGAACGTCGACTGAAAAAATCATGACTTTAAAATTGAGATACAGAAAACCTCCTCAGATGAAATTATTGATAAATTAGTGAAAAAAATGTTGCCTGCTCTCAGGCATTCTACTATTATTTCTCTAATGAAAAATTGTTTTGAATTAATTATCTATTAATATAATAATTATCTGATAGTATTATTCAGAAATAAAATACTCTTAGCACTAGTTCTTTGATTTATGAATTAACTAATATTTAATAATATATTCATTAATACGGAATTCGATAGTAAAATACTATTCATTATAAACCATTAGATATAGTCTTATGTTTTGGCGAAAATTATTTTTTACTAAAAATTATGTAAATTGTGTTTATGTTTAACAAAATTATTATAATATATTGAAAACTCAATGACTGAGTGAATGTCTTTTCCCAGAAAATTCATATTAAAACCGTTTTTAAGAGTAAAAATGATTTTCTAATAATGTGTTTATAATCTGATAAAAAATGTTTTATTACTTTTCGTGTTTTTTCAATTAATTAAACATTTAATGAAAATATTCCATAAATAAGTCATTCAATTTGGGGATCAAATTATTATTTTCAATATTCGATATTCTGTGTGCGTTTCACAAGACATCTATTAATGATTAATAATCTAATGGTTAAACTCTGGTCGTCGGCTCTGGCAATGCGTTAACCCATCTGAAGGGAATGCCCAGAGTAAATGAGAACAGAATGAGTGCTGCAATTGTAAGATAGGAAGAAATTGTTGGCTTTTATTGCATTGTATGGCATAGGAATACGTGATATCAAAACTGTTTAGAAAACCCAATATTGGTCTGCCCTTAAAGGACAGCACAAAACTCGAGTTACACTCAAAGGCATATTGAATTTGAGAGCAATGCCGGCCAATGTCTGTAATGGACAATCTCTTCGTAATTAGGTTTGAGCTATTGTTGCCATAGAGTAGTGCCAGTCCTCCAAATGATTGTAGTTTTACTGCATTTCACATCCAATATAACCGGCATTAAAGTCAGCACTAACTCTGTTTACAACTACTGGACGTATAAGTGACTAAACTGTAAGTGACTTACATTAGAGGGAAGTCCAATACTGACCAGAGATATATTGCTTTACTTTAGCTCCGGTGAGACAGTGCGATGGTCAGCCTTTACGTAAGACTTTACCTGCAATGGAAAAGACAAATATTCAGTCCAATAGATCTAAAAATTCATTCGACACACAAACAAAAAAAATTTAAATTTCATCGAAACCTATTGTTTGCAAAACAAAAACATAGACATCACTTTTCGAGCACAGAATAAATAAACAGAATTTGAAATTCAATCGATGAGAGACGACAAGAGGTCAACAGAAATACAGTGCGGCGAAAGTTAGAAGAAAAATGACACAAATCTTATACAACAAACAGAGGAATCAATTGAGTTATAATCACTGTTTTGACATTCAGTGCAGACGTATTTTTAGCCACAAATTCATTCATAAACCACTTGTTTTCCCAACTCATTGAATGAACAAAAATATGATTTGAGAGCAAAAGTAGTGTTTTGTGTGCCTTATATTTAGTGTTGACTTAAGTAATGCGCATAAATATAATATTTATCAGATATTACTAATTCAGAAATGAATTATTTATCAGTTTTAAGAGCTATAGACTCGAACAGAGAGTGAATTTTGTGGAGAAAAAAATAGAAAAATTTCTATTAAAATAACTCTATTATTAAGTTATAGTAAAAGTCAAGTCTAGTGTCGAATGCCTTACATTTGAGGCTTAAATAAATTCAGTTTTGATACAGAAGTAATGATTTGAAAACAATAAATTGCTTATTAAATTCAATCGATTCAAGCAAATGCTGGGCGAATAAATCATATCTTTCTTCACTTGATTCATAACAAATGATATCCAGGTTGTTAAAAAACAATTTTACTTTTTTTATGTCATAAATTTGATTTCACTGTATTTATGGAATAAGTTCTTGGAAGTGCAATAAATCTTTCAATTAATCTCAATACCAATTAAAATGCAATTTCGAGTTAAACAAAATTAAGTCAATCGATTGCATATGAAATTGGGTTCAAAAATACTCGCAAAACATTGCGATAATAAGCGGATCAGTAAAAAGCAACTCAAAGGGAAAATCGTTTTAAAACAAAAATTAAAATCTGTTTTAAATCAGTAATACATTTAATTATATTTTATTTATTAATTATTCAAATTGGATAAAGAGATTATAAATCAAAAGTCACTCTAAATATGTTTAAATCTTAATTATAGCCTATTTTTCTGAAAGAAAAATCTAAATTTAAAAAAAGAGATATTCCTAAAAGCATTAAAATTAAGGAATAGCCAGCAGAAATATAGATGATTAAATTGAAAATTAATTTCTATAATTACTTTATAAAAATTAATTTATCTTGAAATATCCAGCATAGGTCAAAGAATCTTCATTTTAGACCCCTGGTTACCCTAATTTTAGACAGTTTTGATTGAGTATAATCCGCAAAAGAAATTTAACTATTTCAATTTGCATTAAATATGAATTCGCACTCTTTAAAGACTAGAACATTTTTTTAATAATTTTATTAATTTTTCATTTTTTCCCGATAAAAAACCACTTGAATTATAAATTTGAGCTAAAAAAATCGTAATTGACTTTACATATAAGTGCCGACACACTTATCACCAGAGAAAATATTCTCCTTCTTTAGCAGAAATCATATTAAACTCATTATGATATTAACGGATAGAACTGTCTTTCAAACATGTTTTGCACAGATATTTAAAAACTAATTAAAAATTTGTGTATCGAATCGCGTACTAATGAAATGCAATATTTCGGAAACTAATAACCAAAATAAATAACATTTTTTAAATAATTTTAGTCATTTATTTCTCAATCTAAATGTTTGAATAATTTTCTTAATTAATTCACTTATAAAATAAGACTATTTTTTATACATATTTTTGAACTCATTTACAAAAATTTAGATCAAATCCACTAAACGTCTATTTGAATATAGACTTAAATCAAAGCTATGGTGTGCTCTAACGTCCGGTTCAGTCAACGGAAAAAATGAAGGAAACTGATGGTCAGAATTCATGAGACGGAATATATTTAGGGAAGGAATACGACCACAAAAAACTGTGTGTCCTTTCTTTAGGAGTCACTTCACTATTGAATACCGACTTTTTTCAGCTCTAATGTCTGAAAAGCCTAACTTTGAATGAAAAATTCATGAGACAGTGGCAGAGCTCAAGACTTGGTGGGGAGTCCACTGGTGGACAGAACCGGCAGACCATCGAAATCTTTATTTCTTTCTCCTAATAACACTTCATTTGATATGAGTGTTTGATATGGTATTTGCACTCACTTTAGAACTCTATTTAGACTTAACTTTATTTTCCAGATCTGCTGTTTCTAAGGCTCTTCTGAGCCCTTAAAAAGTCTGGTCTAATGGACAGAAATTTTGGCAAAATATATAAATAATATTTCTAAAGCTCTTCAGCAGTGGCTCTATTGCCGGAGATGTAGGGAAAGGGACCGAAATAAATTGTGTCGCAAATCAGTTTAGATTGAGATTAAATGTGACTAAAAATTATTAACGAAAGAAAAAACTTGCGAACACTTATAGGAAGAGAGAAAAAACTCATTTAATAATAGAAAATAAATGTCGTGTAGTATTGGTTCTGGTTTATTTGATTTTCCACACGTTTTTTCATACAAAAAGATATATTTCCTATTAAATCGGTATTAAATACGATTAACACAACACAGGGAATCAGTGCTCCCGAACAGTGCTATTGTGAAAAAGACGAGTGCAATGAGTGAGAGACAAAACTATTGAAACTCTTCCTGAAAAGTGAACTTAAATTAAAAATTGCAAACAAAGCGATTCGAGAATAGACGACAAAAAAACGAGTGAAGAAAGAAAAAAAAAGTGATTTCTCTCTGGAAGTATTGGACTGAGAGCTCAAAAAAGTGTGTCTCTCCTCGAATATAATGTTCAACAGTGTGTGAATGTAATGTTAACGTCAGCATAAAAGGCGTGATAGGAATGAAAGGCATATTAGTTGTGCTACAATACCAGTGCCAGTATTGATGCCAATATCGGAAAGCAATTCGTAAATCTCAGCACATTTTGATTCTGTGCTCAGACTGTCGCACTCATAAGGATTGCAAAGAGAGGCCAGAGTTATGTCTGTGATGTGTGGCGGAAACAGTCCTGACACGAGCCGAACCGACATTAACACAATCCGAAGTAGGGAACCGACCGAAAAAGCTTCGGCGAAAACCTTTTGCTCACTAATGCAATACTTACGCAACAAAACTATTTTAGCGCCCATTCCTCTCTATTCCTCTCTATTAACTACTTTTTGCTCACTCTCTCTGTGCAAACATTTTATGCCTTTCTGAACAGTTTTGAGATTAGGATTGGGTTCGGGTCGTGAACTACTTTAGTAAGAGTACAGACAATCAGAAAAAGCATTTGATATAAACACAACAAATACAATAATATGGAATTAGGGGACTGTGCGCTCAGCCACTGGAGGCTCACTACGACTTTTATTGTCTCATCGCTAGTATCGACCCGATATATACATTTACACTTTGGTGTGCTCTTTGTTTGGTATCAGCTCTTAAGCCCTGTCCTGCTCTATGCATCGAAGAGTGGGCTCAACATCCCAGTCATCACAGCTTTTAGTCTGTGATCGCAATTTGCGATATCTTATAGTCTGTGGGCTCACAATTACAGTCCATCCAAACGTGAAACTTATATATGTGCCCACTATATATGTACGGCCATTCATAACGGGAACCTCTATTTAATATAAGGACAACATTTAATCACTGCTTGACGACAGCCAAAGGACTGTTACAGTTCTCAATGTTCTGTTCAGAGGAGTTGATGAACAGTAAAGCTGTGACACAAACCGAATGAATGGCCAAAACATCAAAACCAATACATATAACACATTGGGATTAATGACAGCTGTATTTATACATATTGTGTGCTGGGATCTAATATTTGAATTGAATGCGAACCGCGAATACACTAATAATCAAATGGGTTTTCACTCAAACATTAGAATCACACTAAAAATTGAATAAATCTTTTTATATACAACTGAAGTCTCGAAACGAACGCCAAAATCAAAAAAGTTTTTTCGCATAAATTAAAGTAAATCGAAACCTAAAACAGAGCTCAGGTATTGTGAAACTGACAGTTTTTGTTGGATTGCAAGACAATATTTCTGTTGCTGTTGTTGTAAAGCTATCAAACCTAAAAGAGGTTATCTTTTTTTGTTGAATTTTGGTCTTAAATCTCAAATCTCCCGCTGTATTGATCTGTAGACAGGAGAGGCATTAGTTGGTTAGTGCTTTACGCACAGCACATAATACGAGGATATTCTTCTGGAGAATCAAAAGTTTGATGGCATCCAACAGTGATCTGTGACACCAAATCACGATATACACCAGCGCCGGCTGCGATAGGCTTGTGGATATGCTGAGCAGTGGTTGTGGCGATAGGGCCCGCACCCAAAAATAATCAAACGTTAACCTTTTGCCTCGAATACTCTGTTCTGTTCGAATGCCAATAACCTTATCTCACACTTACTTAACATTAAATATATCACTGACTGAACCGCTTTGAACGCCGTCAGCGCCTCATAACTGCTGCTGAAGAGTCAGCTCTCAATTGATATTAGAAGAGGTTTGACTCTTCAAATGGTTTCTTCATACTTTCTATCGCAAACATTCAATGGCATGACATTAGTCTTATCTCTGGACCAGAGAAACAGAATAAGAGACAAAACCCAAAAATAGCAAAAATTAATCACATTTTTCAGTGAAGTTTAGATTTCTGTCGAAAAACGTATAGTATTTCTGAGAAAAAAAAGTTCAAAGCAGTCGAGTGTTTGATAAAAACAGGTATGACTTAAAAATCAAAGCAATTATGAATTATCACAAGAAAGCCAGCGATGCGTCGCTATTGCATTGAGGAAACACATCTGAAGATCTCATTTTTCAAACGTTTTCGTACAAATGATACCCAGAATAAAAAGGCTCAGAGCCCTTTTCAAAAGTTCAGTTCAAAAGCATTATTAAAATAAATTGCGGCAAACATTTAGTGAAGAGTGAAAATGGCAAACAATATGATAGGCCCGGAGCTTATTTGCAAATGGGAACAGCATTTGTCTTATGTTTACTATTTATTAAAACAGAAGATCCAAAACAAAGAACAGTTTAAACGAGAGATGAGCCCGACTTTAAAGACGACACAAAAAGCTAATTATAAAACATATTTCAAGAGAATTATATAAAAATAATTTTGAATTTGAATTGAGAGACAATAAAACTAATGATTTCAGTCATTTATTGGGCTAATTGCCGGTGCGGTTATTCTGAGTGATGTTCAAATAGCCATCAAAAACAATATTGTATGAGAACTATGTCTGGAGTGTTGGGTGGAGTGGAATGGATATCCAATTCTAATATCAATCAGACGTTACAAACTCTGGTTATATTAAAAACACTACTAAACCAGAAGTAGTTCCACTATAATAGTGTTTTCTCGAACTACAGTTTGTGTACAATCTTTTCCAATACAGTCTTTGTCTGGTAGGCTGTGCTCTATTATTCCAGTGCTGTTTGTAATGGCATTTTTGTCTATCAATAATAAGTCAGTGCAGAGAAGTTGCACTTCATTGAAGAGCACTCATCGACTGCTCAATTACTCGCTGCTAAACATAGAAAAGGTGGAGATGAGACCTCAATTGGCATTCGGGATGACGGCCACCACTGGCACAGACACATCATCTGCGGTGACGCATGTGCCGACCTATGCCGTTGCCATTTTTGCCAATAAGAAAATGCATGGCTCACATCTCCAGACTCCTTATCATTATTGATCGCATCCCTATTATGTCCTGTAGTTTGTGGCTCTCCTTCTGACACAAGTGTAACACAACATAGCATTGAATTCCAGTTATAATAAGTCATATTAAATGCTGTCTCATAATTACCAGCAAACGCACAGCTGGAGGTTAGCCATCACTCAGAATAGACTTCGAATATTAAAGCCATTGTTCGCGAAATAGAGCCACTCTTTTGTATAATAAAAGTTAAAATAATATCATATGCTTTGGGAGACGACAGCGCTAAGGATGTAGTCGTCGCTATGTTTGCACAATAAGGGAAGCGCTGCACAGATTAAAATCGCCAAAAAATAAAAATGAAAACTCATTCCAAAGACTAACCATAACTGTGGGGACAACAGTAAGAAGAGCTCAGAGACAAAAGAGCAAAGAGATTGACGACAATCGAGTCTTATATTTAACTACATTTGGCTCAGAGTTATGGCACGGGTTTAACGCCAGTCAAGAAGACAAAGTCGATCGTTAGTAGCGACTGAAGACGAATACCATTTATAATGACATAAACGGACCAGAATTCAATGCCAAACGTAAAGCAAACAGACAGAAGGACCGGGATTTAGGGCAAAATGACACCAAAAATACAGGATATTGCCTGAAAAGGAGAGAAGAGCCGCAGATATGACTCGATACCGGATCGGATCAGAGCTCAGCACACTTTACTTGTGCGATAACCAAAACTGTTTGCTATGAGAGTCAGTGCAGAGAAAAAGGCAATAAATCTTTTGTCAGAAACACAATAAACTAAATTCAGTGGCATTTGTGACAATCTATCGCTGAAATGATTATAAAATAATATTTCAGTTTATTATCAATCTTTAGGGCAATAAAAGTAAGACTCGAATATCAGTTATATAACAACAAAAAAGGCAGTAATAAAACACTAACTCTTATGGAGTGTATCACAAAAGCGGAGACGAATATTTTAGTCAATATATAAACGGATACTTCATTTACAACACAATCCATCGAATGGGGAACAGAATTATTTTATAACACTTTTAACAAGACTTGAGGAAAGAGTCGACTTTAACATAATTGTGAAGTCAGAAAAAGAAGAATATTCAGAATTTTTAATTGAAACTGACAGACAGTCAGGAGGAATAGCACAGCACATGTGAGCATAGCTCCTGCTGATAGCGCTGACATTTAATTATCTTAAGAGAAAATCGACACGAATTCTGTGTTAAATATCAAACGAAACGCCTTTCAGTGTAGGCATTGAATAATCAGTCGATTCAGTCAAATACTAAAATATAATCGAAAAAATTCCGAACAAACTTTCAAACTTTAAAGAGAAATATTTTTTGATTGCAAATAACAGACGCTTTACTTGAGTTTTAAATTTTAGTTTTTTTTTATTTTTTTTTTGCTAAAAAACCTTTTACTCCTACATATAGTCGGCTCTCAAAAAATTCAATACTACTTTCAAGAATCGAAAACTGAAATCAAGAAAAATAAGAAGAAATGTTGTTTTAGTTTAAGTGATAAAAATCAAAAACTTTAATGGATTGCCAACAAAAAGCCGATAGTAATGGCTTCGGATGTGATTCGCATTTTTGTCCATAATATCAATCGCTTGGGATTTAATTGTTAGTCATCGGTGTGTCCTTTAAAACACAGAATAAAACTCTCTGGACTTCAAATCAAATATTAGCTAAAAACTGGTGCTACAAGAGATGGACTGATAGCCAGTGCTATGTCGGCTTCAATCGATGGAAGAGGGAGAGAGAGAGGGAGAGAGAGGGAGAGAGAGGGAGAGAGAGGGAGAGAGGGAGATTCTTGGAAAATGTAATTGCATTTATTATGGTTGTTTACCAAAATTAAGTGTTCACTTATTAACCAAAATCCTTTTCTTTTGAAGTGCACTCCTTCAACTTGGCCCTTGTCCATTTTATTTCAACTCCATTTAATGGCTCCATTATTTTTGGTGCCATTCATTAAATCATTTAAATTCGGAATTGTTTTCAACTCATTTGCAATAATAATCAGTACATTCTTCAAAATATTGCCCAAACTATTCCTTGACATTAAGATACTACCATTCGATGTATCAAAATTAAATTCGCTTGATGAATTGAAAGAATCATTTTGGCGATACTATATTTTCACGGATCAATTTATTAATCTATTTATTATCGGAATAGTAATCGGATATTTGTTGAGAAGAAGACAGAATTTTATCAATAAGTTGACCAGGACCAAATTATCCATTGGAATATTTTCTATTATAAGTATTCTATTAACCCTTTTATCTATTGTTTGGAGTGAAAACTTCAAAGATATAAATCAAGAGCCGAATCAATTCAATTTTCTTGCCTGGTTTGCTGTGGGAAACATATTCTGGTCATTTGGATTAATTTGCCCTATTTTTCTATTTTATCGAACAAATAAAGGTGATTTCCTATTATTATTTACTTGATAGTTTTTTAAACGGCTATTTTTTTAAAGGCACTTTGTACTGGATTATGACAAGTAGATTATTTTCTGCACTCTGCAGACTAATCATGCAAATTACAGCGAATTTCTGGATTATCACTTTTTTATTAGCGGCTATGAAGAGAGATAACGTTGTGATCAGTCATACAACTCAGGTATCAATCATTTCATGTATTCCGAAGATTATAAAATGCCTTCTTTTTAATTTTGATAGATTAAAACAATATTCATCGATATGACCCTAACACTAATGGCCTCGTATATGATATTTGTTTTGCTTGAATACCCAGTCATTCGTTTACTGGAAATTATCAAAAATAAAAGAAATGTTATTTTGTATCAGAATAATATAAGAGATGACAATAATAATAATGGAGTACCTCGATTACTATGAATGTAAATTCAATTCTAAAGAATTCTAATAAAAACACATGTTTTATTTTACCAATACAACATATATATCATATATATATATGTATAACAAATAAGCTTGGTGAGAACTCTAATAAGTAGACAATAGTTATAGTCTTGGATGTTTGGTGGCGCCACACCTTTAATAAGTAATAAAATCACATTTCGTTTCTTTTAATTCCTGATTAGAAAGTTTGCTAGATTCTGTTCTGCAAACTGGATAAGTACCATCTTATATTCTGTTCAAAGTTTTAAACATATAGAAACATGAATTAAATGGGTGAAAAAATACCAACCACAATTATTTTATTCAAATAAATGAGACAATACGGTCAGAGCTCAATATTTGTTGTTGGGAGCGATCGACGGATTCATTCCTATAACTTATAGGCTATAAGTATATAACTACAAAAAATAGAGTTATTAATTGGAAAAATTGGGAAAGAATGCCCTTGGGAATGCCAACAAATGTCAAAACTGGCGCTTCAAACATATGGCTATAAACAGGGCCTCAAAACTGACCTCTACCTGAAAACTGTCATCAATAGTCTGTTACACTATTCCTAAAATTATATCTTTATATTTTTATTTCAAATATTTATATCTGGCCTTTTAATTAACACAAAGATGGCTCAAGCACACCCAAAACACTTACTAGATGTTTGAAAATTTTAACAATTGAGCTCTTGGAGCGCATAATTTGCGATCACAGGCAATAAACTTGCAAATCAATGACTTTTCAGAGGACAGTCTAATTATGCCCTCCTATTCAGACACAACGTCACACAACTATCAAATTACTAAATCTGACCTTTTTCCATTTTCCCATTAATTTTGTTATTTTTATTATATAGACAAGTTAATTAAATTTAGGTTAATATTTTGAATTTTTACTAATGAAAGTTAGCTTGATATAAAATATCTCAACTACTATTGTTATATCAATAATTATTTAGTAGTTTGTGGATAGCCATAGAGTATATACTGAACAAGTATAAATTTAGTACTTTTTATAATATGGTTAAATTGTTGAATGCAATGAGAAATAGGAATATAAAAAGGTGCGAAATGTGGTCTCGTAGTAACGGAGACTTTGTTAGGTTTGTTTACGCCTGAAAACCATAATAATAGGCGAAGTCATTGGTTGAAAGACAGCTGAACAGCACAGACAGCACAGCATAGAAGGCACAGACAGCCAGTGGTTGTGTATTGGCTCTGGTTTTTGCTCAGTTTTATCATCATTTATATTAGCCATCTATACATTTATCTATGACTGGTGTATAGATGTATATATTATACGCGTATAGATTTGTTTACTATACGCTTATAGATGTATATATTAACTATGAATTTGTGAACAAAGATTTTTCTAATAATTAAATTAATTAATAATTAGTTAATAAAAGTAATGTTCGGATTATATGTGATTTACTCGTTATGTGTTGTCTTCAGTTGCGTTCAGGCCTTAAGACAATTGAATGATTACATAGAACACTACGAGGCACTGGCCTACCAGCCCGTAGTGGCCACCAGTCATGTCCTCACACGTGCCAAACGTTGGTCCGCTGACCCCACGCCAGACACACGTCCGTCGGAGCCCATCGTCATTGAGTTCCGATCGCACGGCCGACACTTCCCGCTCCGTTTGACTTCCGACTCCAGCACTGTCTTTCACAAGGACTTAGTGGTCCAGTCCAGCGATGGCCGACCACTCCAAATACCACTGGACCATATTGTTAGCGGCCAACTGGCCACTGAGCCCCGCAGTCACGTATTCGGTGCCATAAGGGACGGAATATTTCAGGGCCAAATCAATACACAAAATGATCAGACATTTTATGTGGAAAGAGCTCACCATTACTTCAATTCTAGTGATTATCAACTGATTAACAATAAGTCACTGCCATTTCATTCGGTCATCTATTCCTCAAAACATGTCAACGATCCCTATCGTCAAAAACGGTCCACTATTGGTATGTCTTTGGCCACCAGTTCTTCGGCCAAACCTGTCCTCAATTCAGACATTGTTTTGTTTTTTTATTGACTTTCAAAATGAGTTTTCATTCGTCACTCATTTCAGGCCATTTCCCATCATTTCCTCTCAAATCGATTGACTATTTTTTTAAGCCAATGTTTATGTCATTTCTGGTGATAATCGAAGTTCTAATCGATGTCTCAATTCTTGTGATAAGTGTTTTGAATATTTCGTTTCGGGTTTGAAATCAATTTGTTTTTCTATCTGTTATTCAAGACTTACAACAAATTCAAGTATTTTTTTTGTTTCATTTTCTTTTGGCAGAAAAGCTTTTGTTTCTTTGCTTTTTTGTCTTTTGTTTTGTTTGCCAACCAATTGATTGAAGTTTTAGCCATTTTTTCGGAAACTCATTTCATATTCAACTGATTTCAGGCCTACTTTATTGAGGAGTTGTATTGAAATATATTTGATTCTGTGCTCAGATGTCAGCCAACTTCAACACAAATATTGAATTTATTATTTTGTCGACTTTTTTGAAAATGAAAGTTAAATGTCTTTATAGTCATTCTATTGAGGGCCGAGTCGTTACATTAAATTTTGCTCTTTTTCTCATTACAAGTCTCACAAGTATTTCCTTTCATTCAGTTTTATTGCATTCGTTATTTTTCATTCATTTCTCACTCATTTCTCTCACTATTGTTTGCCTTTAATAACAGTGAAATGAAAATAAATAATAAACAAAAGTCTATCCTATTGTCTGATGAGAACTTCTTATGGTTTGGGCGTCTTTCCATTAGTACGTAATGATTAATGACTTGATAACTAGAACTAGCTTCTATTGAATGCTTGATGATTTTTCACTTCTTTTTATGTCTAAGTTCTGATTGATTGTAATTTTCAATGTTTTAGTGGGACTTCTTTTGAATTTTTAATCAGAAAACTACCAAAAATGGTTTGTTATGAATTGAGTTAATGTGTACGTACCGATTGAATGTACTGATAAAATACATTTTATATGAGGCGAATGATTTTCTTTGCTTATTTTTCTCCTTATTTTTCAAGTAATGCTTCACTCTTTCTCTTCACTCAATTGTCTTCTCAAACAAATACATAAAGAAAATTGTTTTTGACATTTGTTTGAATTGTATTGACGTTTATATTCATTACAATTACTTATTACTCAGTTTGCAATCAAACACTGTTTCAAATTTAGTTAGTTTTTGGCTTTAATTGTCGTTTTCTTTAATATCTGAACTATTTTTGGCATTTTCCTCATTAATGGCAATTATGAGCAAAAGTAACGCCAATTCCGGTTCATTAGAATAACTCATAAACTATGGGATTCTGTGCTCTTGTAAACTGATTGATGGCCTCTCATGAAAATGAGTTTTCCTCTTTGCATATGAGCTCTTCCTATGAGATAATCGCTATATTTTGAGTAATACTTTGTGTTATATTTTGTTTTATTTGGCACCGAATATCATGTAATGAAATGATTTTAATGATATTTTCATTCCTCTGTGAGAATCGATTTTTTATTATTATTTAGTCTTTTTTACTTCTGATTTGATTGCATTTCCCTTCAAATGAACGATTGCTTTAAATGTTGAGATAATGACTGAAATACTGTTAGAATTGTTATTATTAATTGACTTATTAATAGCTACTAGTTAATCTGTAATATTTTGTTGTTTTTCTCCTCAAATATTTTTAGTCCAATTATATTTATAGTGAACTTCCAGTCGTTTTTCATTCTGTCTCTCCTTCTGTCAAAGTTTTGTGACCCGACTTTCATTTTCTTTGTTTCAATGCATTTATTGAATTTTTAATGCTACAGTCGAACATCCATTAGCAGCGACCCGACTCCCAAGAGGTCAGGCAATAACAGAGGATTTATTGTATCTTTATTGCAGTTAATTGTTTTGATTGCTATTATTTTCATGACTTTCTTATCGAGTTTTATATCATATTTGAAAACTTTAAGTGAGTTTAAAGGACAGTAACTTTGATTTCAATGGTCTTAACGCTCGTCTGTGAGAAGTATCTAAAAATTAGAGGACATTTCGAGTGTAAAGCAATTGTTTGGCTCATTCCTAGAAAGGCCTGTCTTATGAATTTGAAGAAACTTTTCTGTTGTGACTCTACTCTTTTTACAGGCAATTACTTCGCATTTCCTCTCATTTTTAGGCCCAATGTTTCTGAGTTTGTGCTGAGATTTCATTTTGTTTGTTATTATACTCGACTTCTCTCTGAGAATCTACTCGTTATTCACTCCAAGTCTTGCTTTGATTTTTAGATTTATATTTTTTTCCATTCATTCGAATCATTCGATTCGTGGATCAGATATAATAAGTTGTTATCCGAAATGTCTGACTATTATTCAGTCAATTGGAGTCAACAGTCAATTGAAATATAACTGGAATTACGTACAAGTATTTCAATGATTGTTATGAATAGAAAATATCGACAATTATTTCATTTCCTTCTCTTTATTTATTTCTATGTAATGAATGATCTTTTTTTGCGCTACCGTTCCTTTGAGTCGACACACATTGTATGTTAACTTTGACTCCAATTTTACGTCGGAAAAAATGGGAAATTTTTGTCATTACATTTCATTGCCTTCAGTTGACCTGAAAATTCATGTGATTTTCTTTTCAAAAATTTGTTTTTGAAGTTTACTCTAATTATAATTAATTGCAGTTCTGTTCAAAAATCTATGGATAACTTAGTTTATAATCGATTTAATGCAAGTCTTATAAGTCATTAAAATCATGAAAATCATTGAAAATTTTAAGCTCTGAGAAAATACATTCATTTTATTCAGAAATTGATTGATTGATCATTAGTTCCGATGAAATATTGTTTCTGATTTTTCATATGAAATGAGTTTTTATTCATTTCTTTTGTCGTGCAATACGTATGAAAATGAAATTTCTCTCTAATTGTGTGAACATTTCGACACACAATTCACAGTAAAAATACATTAACTATAGTTGACTTCGAAAATCCGATTTTTTGCTTAATTATGAAAAATGAATTTCAATCTAAAGTTCAATAAAGTTCTACAAATTGATTGAGAGAAATGTCAATTTCAGATTAAATATGAATTATGCACTTTTTTGTTAACGACAGTAGGGTTCCTACTCGTCAACTCCAGACAAACTAACCCTAGATGTCTATCCATGTATTTTTATAATCATTGCCTGGGTGAGTAATCTGGGGTAGAAAATATTTCAGTTGATTTATGCAAAAGAAAATAAAACTAAGCTAGAGAAATTGTTTGACAAATGAAATCAAGTATTCATGACATCAACTATTCGTTTATACAATATGTTTAAAAAACATTTCATTAAAATCCCTTTCCTAAGTGATTGTATAGATTATAATATGAAATTGAAACGTTGCTTTCGGTAATGTAAACCAACAGTTTATTACAATCATTTGTTTACATTTTTAATAAAACAGAGGTTTTTAGTCAGCAGTTTAGCTGTCAATTTTGCTAGTTTATTATAAAGTTCAGTATCGGAGTTACAATAATCAAAATTCTCCAAGTATGGGATCAGTTTCTGGCAGACCACTTCTTTAGGACAAGTTTTACGAACAAATTCTTTCATACTGTGTTCGTATGGATTCGTTTAAGTGTGCGGACCAGTCAGGATTCCACACAAAATCTTCGAGTCTGACTAAAGCGTGAAAGGCGAGAACATAAAGGTTATTTCGCTTCTTTGATGAGGGAACTCCTTCTTCAGACCCTTTAATTCGCAAAACAAGTGCAATTCTAGCAGCAAATGAATTGCCCTTGATGTCATTAATGAATTCCACATCAATAGCGATATAGGAATCTTGAGGAATGGACAAAACCTTCACACTTTCCTTTATTTCTTGGTCATCAGTTGAGTATTCCTTTACAGCCAAGCCATCCATCGCTGAGTATAAGGCAAAGTGGCCATACTTAGAATCAGTGTTCTTAGACTGGTCCGCTTCTTCTTGACAGAAAGCCATACATCTGAACTCAGATGTGCACTTACATCTCTTATTTCTTTTCATGGGCCATTGTTCTGGTACCAAGATTTGTTTGGTACCAGAAGTTGAAGCGGATGTCGAGGCACTTCCAGTGAAAGTGATTTTTTCTGTCTCTAATTCGGAACGACCTGGTAATTCTAATGGAATCAAGAAAATAAATTTAGGAATAATTAAATATAAATCAAATTATTTTTACTTGAAACTAATTTTTTCAAATAATCATTTAGTTTCATATTTTCGGGAATTCTTTCGTTATAAAGTTTAATCCGATGGTTGTACCAATCAATCAGTTGAATCAATGGATCCTCGACAAGAAGATCACTTCCACTACCAATAAAATAAAAAATTGAATCGCTTTTAATGCCATTTTGTCTATGCAAAACTCCTGGTAGTTTGCGACCGGCTTTTATTTTCCAATCAATCTTATGTGTGTCTAAAATCTTTGCCAATTCTTTATTATTTTTTATTATTGTTTCCCACTTTTCAATTCTTTGTTTGAGTTCTTCATCTGATTTTTGTCTTATAATATTGATTTTTTCTTTAGTTGAAGTCATGTCTTAAAACGAATTTCAATTATATTTATCTTTAGATTTAGTCAATGATTTCACGAATCAAAAAAGAAATGTCAATCTATCTTTATAATTGAATTATTATTTAAAAGTTAATGATTCTTGAATAAATGAATTATTAAAACTTTATTTTTAAGATTTTTGATCCAAACAAACGTTTTTCAAATAATTTTTTTAAGTGATCTTTTATTCAAAATTAAAACAATTTATTGTTTAATATTAAGTTTAATTTCAATGTCAATGACTTTCATATAAGCACAGCAACTGAAAGTTAATTACAGATTAATGAACTATTAATTCATTGAACTGGTTTTCAATTCAAAACAAAAACACATTGCATTTGTTGACACAAACTTTCAAATTAATTCACTGAATGTGACCTTTGACTCACTTGAGAAATAGCAATGCTTTTACTCAAAAAAATTTCAGACACAGCTCTAAAAACAGAGATCTGAAGCAAATAAAATATTTATTTTATTTTCGGCCCAGCAACGCCATCTGCGATTTAGGTGGTGCCTAACGGGGAGGGTGCTTCCAAGTGACTAGTGGGAACCCTACTGTTGGCTGACAATTGTTTTTTGTCTGGCATTTCCTGATCTCCGTATTACGAAATTAAAACTCAATTAAAATTTCATTCTGTCCTCTAATCCTTTGTCATGATATCTATTCGTGTTTTTAACTGAACTAATAATTATATCAATAAAAGTTTTCAATCCTTTTAAGCATTTCTTTTGTTTTTCTAATGTGTTTCGCATAATTGGAAATCTCATAAACAAGTCTTTGATTTTAGCCTTACTCTGAAAACTTATAATTGAATTAAAAGAGAATGTCTTTGTAAATACAATTACGAGTCTCTCTCTCTCTCTCTCTCTCTCTCTCTCTCTCTCTCTCTCTCTCTCGCGTTAATTTCATTTCCTTTTGGATACTTATTTATTTTTCTTCAGTTTTAGTGTCAAAACATTTTTTGTCTTTAATTTGTTTTATCGATTTGTCTCTCCTTTTTTGTAGGCGTTTAAGAGTTGTATTATCAAAGAGTTGAAGTGCGATAACTCGAGTCTCTTCCGTCTCTTTTGCATCTGTTTTGCATTGATTTTATTCACTTAATTATTAATGTCTTCTCTGTATTGGAAACATAATTATAGCCATCTTTGCATTGGATGTGAATTGTCGTTGAACTCTAAGTTTAGTGTTGGCTATCATTTTACTCTTTCAAATGCTGTTTATTCCCTCTTTTTCGAGGATTGAGTTTTGCTGGACTTAATTGTCAGTTCTTCTCTTATAGCAAAGCCGTCGACTGAGTCGAAAACTAACCTCTTTTTATCACTCAATTTGTTTTGGGATTTTGTCTGATCTTTGGTTCTGTCGATTCTATTCCGTTGACGATTACAGTCGAATGCTATTTATGTGAATAATTTTGACAAAATGCTCGTTAAAACAGAGAAAAGGCAGTAAATGATTCATTAGTCTAATATGATGTTCGTATAAATGACTTTTGAGTGGATTTTTTCCGCCGAAATTCAATTTGATTTAATGCCAAAGCATTTGTCAAAAAATATGAAATGAAAATTATTATTATTAGTGCTATCTTTGAGTCAATAAATTGTTCGGCAATTATTTCTTAGCTTACGTTCTGTGCTATTGATTGAAATGTTGTGTTAATTAAAGCTCTTTTGCCTTATATTTCATTTTAAAAAAGTTTTTTTCCGATTACAAAGAAAAACATAAAAACCAGTCCTTCGTTAGAGTTATTGCAAAAGCCCTCAGAATTCATGACTTGAGCGCATAAATTAGTATTCAATAAATTGGTATTTTTAAGTCAATTTAATTAACCTGAATATTTTGTAACTAGGATTCTTTATTGTCATTATAAATGTATGACAAATATATTTCTGTGGTTTAGCATTATTTGATAGTTGAATTAACTCTACACAATCATTGCTATATTATATTATCTCAATTCTCCTTCGATTGAAATCTGAATAAATTGAAATCTCTTTTGACGATAGCATTGAATATTATCTTTTTATTCATAAGATTTAAATTTGAATTTAAGTGGATTTGTATTTAAAAATTAATTTCTCTTTTGTCTGTTTGCATAGAAATTGTTATTTAATTCAGGAAAATGTTTATCAGTTTTGGTATTGGATCCGAAAAAGGCGGTCATAGATTGGGAGAAGAGCTTTTATAACAGTTATGATAAAATGGTTTTATAGTTTTATAATCCGGTTCATTATTAGCCTTGATTTGGAAGTCTTTTTCAGTTTCTCTGCCCTTATATTCCAGTTTTCAATCGATTACGAAATTTTTGATTTAAAGGAATTTTATTCAAATGTTTTATCTGTATTTCTGTTAGCATTGAATTCAAAGTCTATTTGATAGCTGATATATCCGCTTATTTGTGCTAGATTATATTATTTGAATGACTCAATTCTGTGAATTTAATTTAAATTGTTTTTTAATCAGGGATGCACAAGGGGAGGCATTTTGTGAGATATCCTCCCCAGTTCTAAAATATGGGAATTTATCCCCCTAGGTTTGAACAACATCTAGACGTAGAGAAACAGAAACCTCCCACAAAAATTGCCATTTGGCGACCAAAAAATCAGCCATTTTGTCTGTTATTTTTAAAAAATTTAGACTTGAATAGCCTTAATTGTGGCTTAATTAAACTTCTTTTTTATTTAATTTAACGGAGATAAACCTATTTAAAAACAAGATGAGCGTTTACCATTGTCATTTCCATCCGCCATTGTTGAAATAACCCCATCCTATGTCCCCCTAGGTTTTGGCTTTAAAATGAGTCACTATCCCCTCCATATATTGGCCAGGGACCTTGTGCATCCCTTTTTTGATAAATGAGACAACCTTGTCACATCTATTTATAAGTGAAATCACTGAATGTTGATTTATTGATTCAGACGGGGCCTGTGCTCTAGACGATGGTGTCAAGGACTGGATGAGCAGAATCTCAAGCTCTGGCATAGAAGATGGCACGTCCGGTGCCTACACAAGTGATTCAATTACCAGATCTAAACGGGATTCGAGTAGTTATAGTCGACACAACTTCTGGACGACTGCTTTCGAGGCACAGGGAAGGATAGGACCGGCAAACAAGTAATTGAAGCATAAAATTATCACAATTTTAAATCTTTTCCCAAAAAATAATTGAAATCAATTATTGTTTTTACTCGACCTTAAAGGCCAACCCACACGCCTCGCTCTGATATACCGTTCGTACCCCAGAAGCGGGCCTGTAGTCTATACATACAAACAGATACATATCTATGGGATCACATAAAAAAGAACGAGCCCTCCGACGCAAAGGCCAGGGAAGAGATCGCGTCTTTAGTCGCACAGCACATCAAAGCCGTTAATCACATATACGAGACCTCAATATTTAAAGACATTTATGGCCTAAAGTTTATTGTCCAACGACTCAAAATAAACGACTCGTCCGCTTGTGATACGCCATCGAAGAAGGAGTCCAATCAGTTCTGTTCGCCAAACATCGATGTCTCTAACTTTTTGAATCTGAACTCACAGTTCAATCACAACGACTTTTGTTTGGCCTATATTTTCACCTACAGGGACTTCAGTGGAGGCACTCTGGGCCTGGCCTGGGTGGCCAGCACTTCTGGTATGTTCCACTTTGCTTTGAAATGCGCGCAAAAATCCCAATTCTTTTCCCTTCAAAACTGAATTTTTAATTAGAAATTTAGATTCACTTTTGAGTGAATTTTTTCTGCTTTTCATGTGTTTTATGATTAATTGCATTAATTTCCCAAATAATTAGACCGTTTATAATGAATGACTTTCATTGTGTGCATAAAGCCCTCTCCCGTCTGCCCATAGATTAGCCATAGGGTATTGACTGAAATATTCTAAAAATTAGTCCAAATGTTTCTGTGTTTATCTCTTTTTTATAGTTCTCTTAATGGACTGAATGTTAATTTTTTACCGAACAGAATACCAGTCCCTTATCTGTCAATTCCTTATTCACGCCAGTTTTTGTTTTGCACCCTTTCCATCGGTTTTATTTATAGTGTTTTAGTATTTAATGTATTAATTAATCATCGAATATGTGTCACAAGTGCTGACAAATGGTGTGCTCTCATTGCAGGCGCGTCGGGAGGTATTTGTGAGAAATACAAGTCTTATACGGAAAACATTGGCGGACGACAAGTGCAGACCAAACGCAGTCTAAACACAGGAATTATAACATTTGTTAACTACAATAGTCGAGTGCCGCCCAAAGTCAGTGAGCTAACTCTAGCCCATGAGATCGGTCACAACTTCGGCTCTCCTCATGACTATCCGCTTGACTGTAGGCCGGGTGGCTCACAGGGCAATTACATTATGTACTCGTCGGCCACATCTGGCGAACGGCCCAATAATAATAAATTCTCGTTTTGTTCGATAAACAACATATCGTCAGTACTTCACGCCGTCTTCAACAATGAGGGCAAAGACAACTGTTTCCAGGAAGACAACGGCCCCTTCTGTGGCAATAAGATTGTCGAAGAAGGCGAGGAATGCGACTGTGGCTACGACTTGAAGGAGTGCAATGAGAAGTGCTGTTATCCACGAGAAGTCGAACCCTTCAAAGCAAGAGAACCATTCGCTAAGGTATGACTCACTTCAACTAAATTTGTTTTCATGCAATTCCTGTTTTTCTTCACTTGTTTTTCATCTGTTTATGTTCTGATGAATATTCTTATTAAGAGTTTTATTTAAAACACTTTATTTGATAAGTCTTTTAATTTATTACTTTATCTGAAATGATTTGACTTTTGTTGTGAAGATAACTCACTTTTCCTTTGGTTTTTGTTTTCAGCAGTTTTTCTCTTTTCTCTTCATTTTTATTGATTTTAATAATTTTAGTGTATTTTTGGTTTCCATTTATCTCTTGTTGTGATATATAACGTAGTTTTGGGGGTTTTATCCGATATTTGTTTCTTGTTTTCATTCATTCGAGTATATCTTTGATATATTTGTTTCCATAAAAAATTGTTTGTTTTTAAAGTTCTTGTTTTGAATTATTTGCTCCTATTTGAGCTCATTTTGCTTATGGACAGTCATTAATCAAAAGTGATTTATCAAAAATAGTCCAAACCTATGGAGAGTACTCCGAGAAAGTTATCTTTTCAATGAAATGTTTCGCCGATAAAACTTTTGATAAATTGGTTTTACGTTTTTGTTTCGAAAAATCGTTTTATATTTTGCTTTCGTTTTATACTTTTTTTTGCGAATATTTAAATAGAATTTTATGCAATTTTTTGACAGCCCTGTCATCGACGCCCGACCTACAAGTGTTCGCCATCGGAGGGGCCCTGTTGTACGGAGACCTGTGTGTTCGAAACCAGAGCCAAACAGTGCCGACACGAGTCTGAGTGCAATTACGAGTCATTCTGTAACGGGTATAACGCATTCTGTCCTAAACCGCCGCCCAAACCAAACAAGACTGAATGCAATGGGGGTACTCAGGTCTGCTGGAAGGGCGACTGTGTCGGCTCCATCTGCCAAAAGTATGACCTCGAAGAGTGTTTCCTGACGGCCAAGAAGGGCGCCAAACCTGACGAGATGTGTGAAGTGGCATGCCAGATCCCTGATCGGATAGACACCTGTCGGCGCACCTCTGAGATCGACTCCATGAGAAATATATCGGGCCTTAAGCTGAGACCCGGCTCGCCCTGCAATGACTTCCAGGGCTATTGTGATGTTTTCCAAAGATGTCGGGCAGTGGATGCGGAGGGCCCGTTGGCCAGACTCAAGAATCTGTTACTTAACCAAAAGACTCTGATGAGTATTAAGCAGTGGGCGACTGTAAGTGCCATTTCCCTCATTACAGACACCTTTCTTCTTAATCTCTTTATTCTAAGTGCCTGTTAGTGTCAGTCATCTGAAGACAGAATTTCAGTGAATGTTTCAAATTAATCCTTGCATTAAGTGTTCAATCATTTTGATGGATAGCTTTCGATAGTTTTGACGTCAATTTAATTAATATTTTTTAATCACTTTTCTATTAACGCCAATCATTGCCTACACTTTCTATCCATTAATGATTTGAAATCAATTCAATTCGATAATCATTTACTCATTTGATTCGTTCATTAGTTTAATATCTTTTCAAGTAATCTATTAATAATTATACAATTTTTTCATACCTTGCAATCAATTAGTGTTTAGCTGAACGGTTGGACTCGTTTGGTCTCTCGGAATACCTTCTCCTCTATTATTAATAGAGTAGTAAATCAAAAGTTAATTTCGATTTCAGCTAATTTTGAATTCAGATGCAGATAATTGATTCGTTTGAGTAAATAGTTTTGAACCGAAAAGACTGTTCTCACTTCTAGTTTGTAATTGAAGTGTTACTAAACCTGAGTTCCAAGACCTGTTACAGTATACATGAATCGTCTATTCCGAGCCCATTAATCACTATTTTTATGTTTTGATGCAATATTTTGAAATAACTTTAATATGACTTAAATATTACTTATGACAGACTTATTGGTGGGCCTGTATGTTGATGCTAGTGGCTATAATGCTGTTTATGGCCGCCTTTATCAAGTGCTGTGCCGTTCACACGCCCAGCTCTAACCCCAAGAAGCGACCGGCGCTCCGACTGTCAGATACACTCAGGCGACCGGCAGATACTCTCAGACGAAAGGTTTGTAATTAACACTTGAATCTTATGATTCTCTCCCTCTCTCGTCGTTAACAGTTCTTCAAATGTCAATTCAGATAACCTGAACTCAATTGAAAAACTGAAATCCGAACCTCTTTTTTGAGTTCTTGCGAATTGAAAAACTTTATAATCAATAGTCTGTGTCTGTTATGGGAATCCAGTAATCAATAAATGGATAGCCTTTTAAAACACAGCCTTCAGTTGAACTATAATTCAAAAGCAATTCATTTTTGTTACTCTTTTTCAATATTTAATATTTTTATTTGAATGGAATCTACTCTTCATAACTATTATTAGTATTGCATTTGCATTACATTCTGAGCGAACAATGACTTCGAAAAAATTTAATATAAATATATTAAACAAAAAGCACTTTAATCGCAATCAAACAGTCACTAAACTATACATATTTTGTGCCCAAAATAAAGTATTTTCCTGTTCTTCAATCTTTTTTTTTTAATATTCAAATATAAATATTATTTTTCATTATATTTAGACTCTTTTTATTACAATTCAGTCAATACATTCATATCCTGTTTTAAATGCCTACACATTCGACTATCAGCGCAAAACATATACCCGTCCAGCTCAGGCTGTAGTGAATACCTGTTCCCAATGTGTTATTGGAAAGAGTCGAATACATTACTATTATTTCGCTCATTGGTTTCCAAACCCTATCCCAAGTGTTAGTGTCATTCCTACTCTTGCATGACTTCTATCTTTAAAACCGATTATTATTAGCCGAAGCCTTGAATCTGAATATTTTTGCCTTTTGTCGGATAACTTTTTTTTGTTTCAAATTTGTTTGATTTTGATATTTTCGGTTCATTTTTATTCATAGTTAAATCTGTTGAATAAAATATTTTCTCATTCTTTGTTGGATTTTTAATAATTGCGTTTATAAATGGCATTGAATTTCAGATTTCAGTCACTTTTCTCATTGAAAACCTCTTTTGTTGCTTATTCTGAGCTAATCTCTCAGTCATTTAGCATTTTATTTTTTAATACAAAGTATTATTTTTCACTAAAAAGTCAGTCGTTAATTAACAGTTTGTCTGAGATTTCACACAAGGTTATTTAAAATTTAATATTTTTCACAAAATTCCAAAACTTTTGGCAATTGACTGCTCGTTAAATTGAAATTTGGCCACAAAATGTTCTTGACTTTAATGATTTTCTTTTAGAGATAATTTCACTTCGAATAATAAATGGAAAACAATGAAAGTATTGTGTAATTGAATAAAACACTTGATTTTCCTCTTTATTTTCAGACATCGATATTGTTTTCTAGTGTTTTGTGATTAATTGTCTTGAATTTTGGTTCTATAATAAGACCTGACATAACATTCAAAAAGCATTTGCCAAACAATCTGTAAACCAATAGTTGAAATCCAATCAAATTTCCTATGATTTCAATTCGTTTTTTCATCCGTTATTCACGACTCGTATTTCAAATTGAATTTCAATTTCTAATCGTGTGGTCTGTTTCAGAGTCGAGAGCGTTCGCACAGCTCCTCCAACAGGAACCGTGAATCTCGTGTCCATCAACAACAGCAGCAGCCACTGTCACCTCATCAGCAATCAGTAGCGGCTCCGGCCGGTAGTCTGCAAATGCAGGTCAACCCGAACCAAATGCCAACACTAGTGGTGGCACTGCCGCCCCCGACATCGCATTTGGATCCGCCTCCGCCGTATACTGGGCCGCGGCCCACTGCCCCTCCCCTTTTGGCTGGTCCATCACACGGGTATGGCGAGGGTCGGGGCCACTACAATAGAAACGGACAGTCAAATGTGCCAACAAGTGTTAAGCCGATGGGCGCCGGCGTTCGCAACGAAAGTGCGAACAACAATAGAAATGTTAAACAAAGCCATCGAAGCAGTGATCTCGAGATGAAGAACAGGCGCTCGTGATGTTAGCCCTTCCTCTAAGAGACACAATTTGAAATGATTTACAATTTTATTTTGGATCAGAATTTTTCTCATTTTTTCTGTGAATTTCATTGAGATTATTGTCTCAAAGTCTGAGAAAACAATTGATTTCTTCGATTATTGTCTTCTCATTGGTTGGGAAGACTTAATGTGATTAATAGCCGCCGATAAATATGAAGACAAATAGAAGACTGTCTTTGGATTAAACGATTACTCCATTCCTGTATTAATACATATTATAATTGGAAAACAAATTTTATGTGTTTTTTAAGTTCTTGTTTTGCTTTAAGAAAAATGTTGGCATTGATTGCGAAGAACATAAAAGAAGTGATTACTTATTGAGTGCAAGAATTTTAAGGAACGGTTAGAATCATTTGGATGTCGATTACCAGTCGCTCTGACTTTTAGCCAATCACTCGTTTCTCAGTCGTTATTCAAGTTTTTAATAATTATTATTAAATGATTGATAAACAAATTGTGCGAATAATTAGTATTTATTATTAATTATTTAAAATTAAGTTTAAAATTCTCAGAAAAGGCTTTTTTCACTCATTTTTGAAGTCAATTTTGAAGTACATATTCGTTGAAAACAAATGATTCGCCACAAGAATATTGGATTTCAATATGACTTTACTCCAAATAATGCATTTGTTTTCAATGAATGTTTTCTTATATTTTACTCATCTTTTTCTCTCTAATCATTTGAAATCTGATTTAAAAGCGAAAGTTTTCGGTCCTAATCATTGTTTAAATTATTTTTTGGTGCAAATAATTGCTATTTAATTGCTTTCTTCAAACAATTTCTCGTTTAATTCATTGGTAAATAACAATAGAATATAAGTTTTATTTATGAATCGAATTGTAATTAAGTTTTTAATCATTTGTAAAATACTATTAATAATTAGCTTTTAATTGTGGTTTGAATCTATTTCTTTTACCTCTCAAACGACAACTGTCTTCTAACCCTGGAACTGCCATAAAATATGCCATTTCTGTTGAATATTTTCCCAAAATGTTAAAATTCGTTTTCATTTAACATAATTTGTAAATCAATTGTTTTTATTTTGAACTTAAATTTTCAGTTTATTTAATACCGAAAAAAAACATAACACGAAAAACGCATTTAATTTTATGGGACTTTTTCAGAGTTTTTGAATTTTAGTTCAATTTTATTATTTATATAATAATTATAATTAGTTTTCAGTATATTCTGAGATTATTACAAATGCAGTCATAGTCTGAATAATTGGTTTTTAATTTATCTGAAAATTGAATTCATTTTAAAAAACTCGTCTATCAATTAATTTTGAATTATTTGCACCACTAGTCAGTCAATTAGCAGTTGTTTCCAAAAAGTTTGTTTTCAATTATTTTTATCATTTTTTTGTCGCAAAATTGTCGCCCAAATGGACCGAAAAGTTTGAAATTTCATATAATTATTGTAATTATGTTTTATTCGAAATTCTATCTTCAAATTCTACTGAATTTCTATTCAATTTATTTATTACTAAATTCCAATTTAATTGTGTTTTAATTCATCCAAAGTTTCAATGAATGATCTCTTTCTGTAATTCATTGTCTCTTCTATTTTGTACTCTAAAATCAAGAAAATGATTCGATAAAAATGTTAAATAAAGTAATTTATAAAAAAATTGTATTTTTCATCATTTAAAAACTTTATATAGCGTTTGTGCTCATAGACCATTTAATGGATAACTAGCTTGAATCATAATTCAAAAGATTAGTAAGCCTTTAGGAGCTATTTTTATTTCAAAATTATTAACTATTTTTTATGATCTGGGTAACATATAAAAATTAGTACTTCTATTGATTTATTAAATAACTTTAATTTTTATTAAACCAAAGTTTAACGCTTGAAGTTCACCAAAGATATTTAATTGTGTCTCTTCTTGCCAGGACTTTGCAAGGCGATTCCAATCCTCATATGAATAATCAATGGAGATATTGATTTGGTTGGTGTCCAGAATTCAATTATTTTATTGTATAATAGATTTGAATCATTCCTTCAAACATTCAATGAGATCGAAATCTATTGAATTGCTTTTTGGATAGACTTTCACTTAAATTGAATTCTTGTCATTCATTGCGTGTCATTTCTATTGTCTGTTAATTCAATGGCTAAAAGTTTCCCTCTATTGAAGAAAAACCACTCAATTCTCACGATTTGTTTCACCTCTTCTTTACAGCGGAGTTCACGATTAACTCCTTCGCAGCGAATCATAAATACTATTATTTTCACATTTATTCAAAATTCACCGCAATTTTAGTATTCAATTAACGCCTTCATTGATAATAGAAATTCAAATTTTCAATTGAATTAAGCGAACAGTAATAGGGTTTGTGATCTCTGTCTGCAATCCTTTCCTGGCATTAACTGTAACCCAACCTTAAGAATAAGTTTTGTTTTATACTTATTCAACAATCTTAGAATTAATCTAAATTCAAATCATCCAGCATTTAGTTCTCTTAATATTGAATATTATTCTCACAGAATTGTCTTCGAATCACTAAAAAGACTGAATCATCTGATTTGATAATCAGAATATTTATGAATGAATGCCTTCCCGGAAGAGAACTATTGCCTCAAATCAAGTGTTTAAGTGTTTGTGCAAATTGTTTAGCGATTATTCACGAAAAATGATTGTAATTACGTCTTAAAAGACAAGCGATGGGAATATTAGACATATTTTTACGAAATGCGGTGTCTATTAGTACTCTCCTAATAGTACTTTTTGTCGAAACTGTGCTATCAATCGATTTCTTGTTCATTACTGAGGTTTTTAAACAACGGTTTCGTAACACAAGAGTTTCTGAACAAATATCTTACTTAACAAAACTACTTTTTTTATACGACAAAAATAGTTCTCATCTCTCAGTTCTCAATATTTAGCAAATCATTGAAAAGAAATGTTTTCAATGATGTCTCAGACGAGACATTGAACTCAGGGCTGAAAATTCGCATCGAATCGGAAAGTATGAGATTTGATCGAATATTTTTGCATTAAAAATAATATTATAGTTAAAAACCTCATTTAATATTCTAATCATAAAATGTAATAATAATAATAATGTCTATATGTGAACAACATTTGAATCAATTCTCGAGTTGTCGTAAACTTTTTTTTCTTTTCTTAAACTGACTTATAATCAAAATCTATTTCTTTGACGTTTTGAAACAAAATTCGAAATTAATGGAAATTATATGTAAAATAATTTGATACCAAGAATCATAAACAAAAAGTCTATTTGATTCCCAAATAAAGAAGAGACAGAGATATCCATTAAATGATTTGTTACCAGAAAACGAAAATTGTTGTCAAATCTCAAATCTGATTAAATTATCGGAAACTTTGTTTTGAATTAATATTTCAGTTATTTTACTTGATTTTTGTAATTCATTCAATAAAACATAAGTAAGATTAATGGTTGGGTTCAGACTTAGGGGTTGACGCCCAGAATGAATGAAAATTAATTTCACGAACAATTCGTTAATTTTCAAATCGAGTTCACAATTCTATTCACAACAATAATTTATCGATAACTTTGTGATTTTGGGATAAACAGGGTAGATTTGAGTAAAAGTAAATTGGATTATAATAAATAAGCCCATTTTATTTTTTATTTGTTGGACTGATATTGAGCATTTTGGCTCATGTCATTTCTGTCTGAAAGTATGACCATTTTCTAAATTGAATCAACTTATATGTGATAAGATTGTATGTGAGAAATGAGTTCAACCATTAATTTTCTGGGAATTATTGCCTCAATTGTGGCACATCTGAGAAAATTCCCATTTTTTGCTCTTCGTTTTGGGAGTAATTTAGAGCTGAAGTAAGCAATTATTCATAACTTCTATCAATTCTAATAATAATATATAATTCAGACGCCATTAATAGCTGACCAGAGCTAATGGCTTCAGAATAAGACCAAGGTTAATCGAATTTGACTGTTGTTAACTTTAAATTATCCAGACTTTTATGATTTTATGAGAAACAGGATTACAGCAAATGAATGACAGTTAAAAAAAGAAAGGCTGACTATTATGAGCGAAAAATAGAAAGTAGGTCCATTCCCAGTGGCCATTTCCATTGGCAATAACAAGTAAAATGAGAAATGGGTAACAATCAAAACTTAATTGTCTAATCAATCACGACATGATTTACAGCCTTTTATTCTCAACTCTAACCACAAATACTAATCATTCATATTATTGCTGTCGGCGTCAGATAAATAGCCAATTAATGTCTGGCCCGGCCTTCACTGACCAGCGCTCACATAAAGACATAAATGCATTGATTTTTCTCACAAAATGTATTAATAAATAAAGAATCAAATGTTTGGAAAAGAGAAACAAAAATAAACGCAATTAAAAGCTAATAAAAACATTAATATCCAGAAGTTTTGCAGTTATGTAACGCTCTATTAAAGGTTCTGATGGGCTCGGCTTCTGATGGTTACTCTTCTAAAATAGGAGATACCGAGAATTAGTTGATGAATGCCATTGATTTTAAGACACTTTTGGCAATAATAGAGTCATATGAAAGGTTTCAACCGATTTTCTGCTCCAATTGTTGTTCTAATATTTGTCTAATATTTGAACCGACGATATATTTGTTTTTACTCTTTTACGGAAAGTATTCCTATTTTCTGTTCAGTAATTCAGTAATTTATTGCTATTTGTTTTGATAATCGAGTAAAAATTTGACGAAAATGACTTATTTTTATGAAACCCTCATTCCTTTAAAAGTTGTCCCATAAATGAATGAATAAATTATATTTTAGGCCAACATTTGGACAAAAAAATGTCTTCTGTTTTACATTTAATGATTTAAATTCAAGTATTAAACAATTGTTAAAAACTTAATTCGATATTTAATCAAAATATAATTTTCATACAAAACATGTGTAAAGTTGGTAAAAGTTTCAAAAGTTCATTATATAATATTACAAATCATTTCCAATTTATAGTTGCAAGTTTATATCAATAAGATAAATAATGTGCCTGTTTAGAGTTCTCTTTTCTAAAAAGCACATTTTTATCACATATTTTACAAGTTAATAATAATTAAACAGATATTTATGTCTAAAATATGTGATAGTTATTGGAAAATAATATTATAAATATTTGAGAAAAATAAAGTTTTTCTCATAAACGGGTACTGAATATAAAAAATAAAATTACAATCATTTTAACGATAATTAGAGTTAAAATTTGAATAACTTATAAAAATATATATCATTTTTAGTTAAAAATTAGGGAAATTCGTGAAATTCTTTATAAATTGGAAAATATTTAACAACAGTTTCAATAATTTAAATGTCAAAGGGGGTCAACAGTGGTCTCAATCAAAATAATTGACATTTGATTTGATTTTGTGGACGATTCAGATCCTCAGAGGCGACCCCTTTCTGCTCCATTCGATTTGAAATTAAATAAATACATAAAAAATATATTGAAATCAATTAAAATTCAATTCAATGGCAAAGTTTTCTCTGTAGACTTTCCACGTCTTGGGTTTGTGCGGGTTATCCAACTGAGTCCTGTCTAACCGGAGTCGGTTACCCTCAATGAAGCTAGTATTGAACCAGAAGTAAAAGGCACAGTCTTCATAAGCTCTGGGAACTGATTTCGTTTTGCAGTTGAATTTCAGACGTATATCTCCTGAAAGTGTCGGACAATTGATGGGCTCGACTGATAACAGGTCAGCAGTAGAATCGTAGTCCGTCCGACAGCTGGTCTGTGTTCCCAAATCCATATTAAAGACCAGATCTCCGTTCATACTTATGAGGCATTGAAGGTCGGATCCGTTGCCAACGCCTACACCCACCAGTGCACTGATTTTAATATTCTTGAGTCGCAATAGCTTTGGTTCGGGTATTGTTGCGGACATCTGAGTCATAATCCTTGTAAAGTACTCGACATATCTGGACTGAGACGGTGTCTCCACGCCCTGGAATTTTTCGCCTACACTCTTGTCTGTGCGCCGGTCGGCAAAGTAGTCGAGCGCTTCCTTCGCCGTTTTAAATCTGTTGCTATATACTAAATAGGAACAGACCATAGTTCCTGTTCTTCCTTTCCCTCCTATAATAAAAAGAGAGAACAAAAAAGTAATTTTCATTTTTCATATAATTTATTATTTGAGATAACAATAGAATTCACGAACTCTTCCCTACACTTCAAATGGAAGGTCAATGGATTGGGTTTTACACTCATCTCTAGGGAAGGACTGTGCCTACAATTTATGACTGTTCTAACAACTATAATAAATGAGAGAGTTTAATTATTTAATTAATTAAAAAACCATTGGAGTTGTCGTATATTCTCTTCCGATTAATTTTTTGAATAAATTTTATCAAATTTCAGAAGTAATTCAAAACAATATTTTCTTGATTTTGAACTAAATTTTTGAAAACTAATTATTTTAATTTGTTTTAATGGTTTTGAAGGGAAAAACTAATTTTCAAATCAGGCGTTCAGTCATTTAAAAGTAATTAATTAATTAAAATCTTTAACTAATTTTATGCGATAAATAAAATAATGGCAATTTGGTTAAATTAGCAATTAAGCAAGTAACCTTTAATGTAACTTTTTATAAGATCAGTTTATTTACCCAAACAATGAACTGCGACCACATTATTTGAGTCAGTCTTCAGCCACTGGTCGACATCGGAACAGAAGTCGAGTATTTGCCGGAGTGATGGCACGTTGTGGTCATCGATGGTAAAGCGCATTACTCTTCCATGAAAGTGAGTGGTGTCGTATTGTCGCTCAGCACATAAATTATAGACTTTGTAAGAATCGGTGCCGTGATTGACATTCAGGTATTTCGACACATCCTTAATGTTGTTCCGATACAAAGCCATTCTTCCTGTCATACAAATAGTTGAGAAGTGCTCTTCAAATATGAGTGCCTTATTTCAAATCATACCACTGGATGGGAAAGACATGGCAATGATATTATCCGTGACATAAGTCAAATCTAAGTCGAATAGTGATGTCCGCATTCGGCGCTTATTCTCGGAGACGGCCTGTCGGACACCTTTTCGTATGTTTCTGGGCTCCGTATAGAATAGACGAATGAGCATAGCCGTCCTCACAAGCCGTACCACTCGACCGAAAAGGACCAAACTTGAAAAGAAGAATCAGTCAATTACGTCAAATATGATTTGCAAGTTAAATACCGGGTGAATCCACTCAGTCCCACGAAACAATAGATGGCTGTCACTAAATAACTGACGAAAATGACGGCAAAGTCTAGTGTGTCGAACACATCGATGAAAAAGATCTGCATCCTATGCGATAACAAACAAGATAAGTCTAATTAATGAATTTCTTAATTTTTTTATGTTATCAAAATTTCTGAAATTTATTAGCATTTAATTTATTCAAAACTGAATTCATTTCAAAATACATTTGAAATGAATAGGTTTTGAATAAATTTGAAAGTAAACTTAAAACCTGTCAGTAAATGAGGGAAAATGTGGTTCAAAAAGAAAGGTCTTATCTAAAGAAAAGATGAATTCATAATTCATTGACTTTTAAGGTCCAGAAAGAAATGAGTTTAAGATTTGACTTAAAAAGTATTGCAAATTCTTCTCACGTTTTGGCGTATATTCTGAGCGACACTTCGATAACGAAATATGTTCCGAAAATCATTGACAGTATATTAAAGACCAGTTCCTCGTTATCCGACTTATCGATACTAAGATCAACGATCAGAAGGATTAGGTCCACAATTATGATAATCAGACCGAAGAGCCGAAAGTAAACATTTTCGACAATTCGTCGCACTTTTTCTCGTCGGTGGATATAAATACTGTGCGATTCGTAGCCACCGTTCGGCACATCCTCTTCGTTAATCTCGATAACAGGCTCTCCTCCGGTAACTGTCTGTCTGGTCAACGACGACGACGACTTGTTATTATTCACAGAATTATTAGACTTTCCGTTGGCCGACATTTTACTCTCATTGAAGTCGTCGTTAAATCTCTTATACTTTTGAGACATATTTGTTGGGAAAGATATTGAGTAAAATTATTATTCGTTTTAATTGAGCAAAATATAAGGCAATTTTAAGGCGAGAATTTCTTTCAGTAGTTTTTCAGTATATGAGGAAGTTTTCTACTAATGAATAAGTGAAGACATTTCGTATAGAAGTAGTTTAAAGATTAGACAAATTTAATTAAGTAATAAATTTCAAGAATTTTTCTTTTAAGCTATGATTAGAAAAATGGTTAATTGATTTCCAATACTATTTATGGCAAGGTTTTTGGCTAAAAACAGGACACTTTTCTCAGCCAAGAAACTCCTATCAGAAACAGCTTTCGAATGAGTTGTTAGTCAGGATCTGAGTCGAGCTCTGGTTAAGAAAAACGCCTCCAAAATAGTTATATTCAGAATGAAATTCATCTGAATTGATGACCAGTCGAGTCAACACAATCGTCAGTTATATAACAGTGACGGCACTCAACACTGGTTTTAGTTTCAAATCACAAATTATTGAATTGCTTTCAGTCTTCGGTTCAAATGGTATGGAAAGGCAAAGTACTTATCCAGTGGACGGTTATTCAAGTACTGCTGGCTTTGGCTTCTCTGACAATCCGTCACAACAGTGCACAAAATGTGCCCGAACTATGAAAAACTTGATTTTCACTCTTGTAATGTAGAGTTCATGAACTTTCTGTTCAGTTTGCGGAGAGGGCTATGAATTAGTTGTGTTGTAATAAACGCATCAATACTTTGGTTTTTGGTTTTTCTTATCATTAAAAGCAGAAGAAAACGAATGAATAAAAAACTCGTTTTCCAAACAACAGCCCAAACATACAATCGATTCGTTCGCTTAAGTTATAAACCAATACTCACTTCTCATAAGTGCTTTCGAAAAAACTTTTTTCTCCCGGATATCACCAGAGAAAGAGTTAAACGATTAAATCTTCTTGTTTTTTGCTTGTAATCCGAGTTCTTCAGCTGAGCACTGACTGGTAATTCTCGATACTATGAAAATGGCTGAAACATGAATTTCCTTTCAAACATTACTTAACACCTGATATGAAATTTGTATTAAACTAATTTCAAAAATTTGTTATTCATTTCCATTACACTTCATTCCAAAAGTATGTGACGGATCAGTTTTATTATCCAGTAATTGGTTATCACTGAATGCAAAAAACACATAACAACCACTCATTTTGTTTCATAACTGACTGACTTTCGAGTAAAACATTTATCAGTAAATTATTTTAAGAATTACTTCTAAAACAAAACACAAATTCTTTGCAAGTTTTCCTCATTCAAAAGAATGTTAGGTTATTTTCAAACACCTTTTTCGTAGTTAAACTTTTCCGCTTTCACTCAAGTTTAAGGCTTTTTATTTGATTGAATGACAATTGTTTTCAATCTTTAAAAATATTTCGAAAAAACTTTAACCGAAAACTTAACCCGCATTTAGACTTTTAGTAACTTTTAGTTGATTTTCAAATGATTTCAAAGTGTGTTACGTATATATATTCAGGTGTTTCATATTCAAGTAGTTGTCAAACAGTTGTTTGCCTTGAATTCTGTGCAGAAAAGGCTATTTATTGGGTTTTCACTTCAAACCTTTAGTTGTGAATTGCATTCCAGGGATGTCTGGAGTTATAAAAAAAATTAACCCATCCCTCTTAACCAGGAAAACTTGCAAATTTTTCAGTTATTTCGCTTGAAGTAAGGGCCAAATCTTTCAATCAGAAGCCTGTAACGGATAATAGGGAAAGTCTTTTGTGAACAGCCATCAAATATCTTTGGTTCCCTTTCAAACTCCCAGAACTTTGCACAGCCTTTCAACTAAAAATTTCTTTGAAAATTTTCTTGTTTTTCTTAATTCAAATGAATTTTAATACTTTATTTTGAAAAATAACAAAATATAGCGATTTATTGTTACAAATATTCAGTAATAAATCTATAAAACATTTATTTTACACTTAATTGAAGTCTTAATACAAGTTTTAGTTATTTTTATAAAGCAATCAAAAAACGTTTTTCCTTTGCTTTCAATCGATTGAAAAATTAGTTTTCAAATTACTTTTAAAATATGATTAAAAATTCAAGAATTAAGTAATAATTATTCAGATATCTGATCGAAGAAACAATATATTAATCAAATTTTTCTAAGAAACTGTTGAATGAAAGTAAAAATAAAAACCAAAATATCTTTTAAATCAAAAATAATTCTCAGAATATTTAAAACTATTGTAAAAATATTAAATAAAATAAATGAATAAGAGATAAAAAAAATAAAAATTAACGAAATATGAGATGAAATCGAAGTCTGTTTCTTATCTTAAAGTTTGTAATAATGTTGAATAGAGTCAAAGAGTTGATCCCAATTTGGGTCGACATAATTGCCAGTCTTTTCAGCCAATTGGTTGTCAATTAAATGTTGGCCAATAGAGTAATAGTCGTAAAGATTGTCGGTTTCGAAGACAATCACATCAATGGATTTGTCGCGAAGAGCTACGAATTGACAAAAGAGTTCGTCATTCGGTGTTTCCTTTCTGTTGTTCCGAAATTTAAAGATTAATTTTTTGAATTTCTTTACATTTTTGACGCCATTTAAGTGGAATTTAAGGGACTGTTGGGTCAGTTTTGCGAACTCTTTCTTCAATAGTCTGATGTCTTTGTAGTCGACGTCCAGTCTGTAATTGAAATCAAGAGCTTTCAGTTTAATGGCAGTTGTTTTACAGAAATCGGTTGTTTCGACCACTTGTGCGCGAATCCATCCATTCTGAGGACATTTTGCGGCACAGACCAGATCACTGACCACAAATTCTTTCGGCACTTCATAACCGAAGTCTTCAGTTTCGTAGAAGTTTTCAATATTTTTCCATAAATTGAAGAAATCATTTTCAATGAGCACTCCGTAGAACCTCTTGAAGGAGGAGATGCAAGTGATGTAAACCGGGTTTGTTCTGTATTTCAATTTGTCGAATACTTCTTCTATCGGTCGGATCGGTATTTGAGTGCCCGGATTGACCACATCGTAGGCTTTGCCCAAAAATTCAATCTTTCGAATGAAGTAAAGATTTCTTTGAGACACCAATTGTGAGACAAACTCTTGTATTGCAGACAATGACTTAATATATATATAATGTTCATTTCGGATACGAATTGGAACCAATTGGGACAGACGTTCAAAGAATTTTAACTTTGACTCAAATCCCAATTCTTTGTAATCGACGCCACAGTTTAAAAGATTCAAACATTTGCTCGAAATTCTCAGTTCATTGAACCAAAAGATTTGTTCCGATTCTGGAATTGTTTTTTCTTTTTGATTGATCGGAAGGCGAGGATAGTATGGCGGAGAAAGCCATTGATATCTGGCGTCGTGTATCAGTTTACCAAATATATCGTCGTCTGAGAGCCTGTCGTCGTGGGGATCGTCGATCGGTTCCAATGCGAAAATTTTGTTTAAACGATAAAGCATTTCAACGATAGACCCGAACCCGAAACTGTGAAGAGGTCTGCTTTTCATTCTTTGGTAAATGTCTTGGAACTCATCCAAAGACATCCCCAAAACATTCCTCCGGAGGACTCGTCGAAATCGAACCATAGCTTCGACTGTCATTCCTTTGAAATCTTCAGTTAGAAGGTCTTCGACTTCATCCAAAGCAAATTCGTCCTTCTCTTCCATAACCACTTGTGATGAGTGGTTGGACAGCGAATCGTTGTCTTCAATAATTTCACAAATGTCTTCTTCGACGGCGTCCTCTTCCACTTCTGAACAGATGTATGGCTCGCATTGTATGAGCCATTCCTTGACTTTCCTTTTCTGATTCATTTTGATATAATTTTGGAGGGAATCAGAAATTATATAATACTTTGAATAACAAAAGTCATAATATTGACTGTCATTCAGATTAGAACAAAGCTATTGAATGTGACATTTGTTTGATTAGAGATTTTTAAAGTTCTGACAATTTTTGAGTTCAATATTAGGTTTGACGAAAACAAGCATTGAATGCATTGAACCTATCATATGAGTGGCTATTATTCATTAAGCCTTTATTTTATTAAACTTTATTATAGAAAAATATTTAAATTATTGTGTTTGTTTCCAAAAATAAGGTTCACATCAAATCAAAAGTTCAATCGTTATAGGCAATAAAATCAGTAGTCTGTTCCTATTCTTTAAGTGGAGGGGTGTACAAGGTCCCTGACTCTAGGGGGTTATTGCAGGGGGATAATTACTCATTTTCAGACCAAAATCTAGGGGAGTATATCCCAAAAATGGCGACCGGAAACCCCCTCCATTTTCCGCCATTTTGTTCTTAAATACATTATTTCCAAAAATTTAAAGAACTAATTAGCATAATTAAGCCACAATTAAGCTATTATTCAAGTTACAGAGCTAAATTTTTCAAACTAAGGGACAAAATGGCTGATTTTTTATCGCCATTACTTTTAAAAAGGCAATTTTTGAGGGGGTTCATCTTCTCTACTTTTTTATGGGATAATTTTTTTCAAACCTATGGCATAAATCACCAAATCTCGAACCTATGGTGATATTTCAGAAAATCTCCCTTGCATACCCCTGTATAAATGGCTTATCCCTTTTCAATGTTACCCTTTATTTGCTTTTTGCATTTAAAATTGATGAAAGCTCTAATTCGAAGCCTTTTCGATAGATTGCACTCAAACTTCAGACTAAACTTCAGAAAACTTTTTAATTTCTAATCAATTGTCTTCTATTATGAATTTGGGAACAATTGAAAAATGGGTTCAATTCTGGATTTTCCCCATTTTGTCATAAGTAAAATGTAGTCATGAATTTTCAGTTATAATTTGATAATTATCTTTATTCTGGTTATTTTGGCTCAATTCCTAAAAATCATAAAGGGCATCCGGAGCCCCAAAAACCCTCAACATTTTTTTGGAAAGAATTTAAATGAAATGAAGAATAAATTTAATTACAAAAATAATTAGTTTTTTAATTGAGTCTCAATTTGAATGTCTTTTGATTTTCAGCTTAATTTTCAATTTGTAATCTAAGAGTTGTGTATAAAAATGTTAATGAATTAAAATCCGAGTCATTACAGATTTCCTTTAAATGCCTAATTGATCTGACACTAATTGATTTAATTTTCTAAATCTGTGTGAAATTACTTTTTTTATCCAGACCCAATAAGTATGTCTGCAAATGTAATGTTTGGCCGCAACTAATGTTTTGTTTATTCAGTTGTCTTCGCATTACATTAAAGTTTAATTGAATTGAATTGAACGATCAAATTCAGCTCTAATTCAGTGTTTGGTTACAGCACAAAAAAAACGATTGCCAAGTTTATACAGTATTTCTAAAGTCTATTCTGATCTGAAATCACATGTTTTGGAAATAATGAATTGCAAGTTTGGATTTCAAAATGAAACTGAAACTAAAGTAATTGTTTTGTAATCTATTTTTTGATAATAATTTTGTGATAAAATTGAAAAATTCATTTAATTTGAATAATTGAAAAGATAGTGAAAATGTGTGGGATTACCTCCAAATAATTGTTTCATCAGGTTAATTCTAGTCTAATTGTGTTAAAAGCATCTCATGCTACCTGCAAATATTATCTAGAATATTTATTGATAACCAAAAGCCTTAAAAAAACATCAGATATGGGTCACTTGAGAAGTATTTCTGGCTTAAAGTATTGATTTTTAGCTAGAGCAAATTGATATCTCTTCATCTAAATCGAAATATGATTTTGAAATCAACTAGACGCATAGTTTGGTTCAGTAATTACTCAGTCATCAAATATCTATCATTTGTGTCAATTATTTCAACTGATTTATGAAAATGTGTTTATAGATATTGTAAATAATGTTTGGTCTGAAGAATGACTAAAATAAATATTGAGTTACAATAAGTTATCTAATGCTTAATACGAAACTTATTTCTCTATTAATTAGACACTAATTTATCGACAATAAGTGTCTCCAAGCGACCAAATCAGTGATAATTGTATTGAAAATGTGTTTAAACCTAATTTTGTTATTAAGAGCTTTTGATCAAAATATAGAAATACAATTGTTTGGTGAAGTCCTCCCATTTTCATTAGCCATCGGACTGATAGTCGAAAATTTTATTATAAAAGTGTTAATATAATAGATTTCGAGTTCATCTAATACTTGCCTTCGATTCCTATTCAAAGGAAAAAGTTTCGATAAAATACCGAATGTTTGACACAATCAGCAAAAAAATTAATTCAAAGTTTAGAGAATATGTGTTTTTATGAGTTGACTATCAGTTGGAAATACAATCGCTTATATCAACAGATATTCTGATTAAAAGCTTCGATTCTATGCTATAATTGCTATCAAATTAGTAGTAAATAAGTGTCTGTTTGGAAGAGTCTCTCATATCTGTTGTTGGACTCGATCGAGAGGACAAACTTATCTCATCATTCATTGTAGAAACATATTTATTTAGAATGTCATCGACGTATGTCCAGCACGAGTACAGTGTTCAGCCCTGGAGTCTCAACTCTAATACGACAGAACTCAGTTCTGTTTTGGACGGCGACGAAGAGCTCCTAATTTTAGATAATTCTAAACTCGGTTTTGAAGACGACTTTGTACGTAAACAAGAAGAAGAAGAGGAAGACTTTTGTCGCTGTAGTAACTGTTTGGCAAATAACCGATCAAATTGTTTGTTGAATAATAATAATAATAATAATAATTACTCGAATAGTAATGGAATAGCAATGATCAGCACCGGTAGTGTCATCGATGAAGTAAATCATTGGAATCATATGTCTTCCAATAATACATTAGAGCCTTCGGATAACATATTCACTCATTTTAATCATCAAATCAGTAATGGACAGAACCTGTCCACTGAAGAACACGACGGACATGGCCACAGTCATGGCCACAGTCATGGCCAAAGTCACAGTCACGGCAATAGTCATGGCCATAACAGTCATGACAACAATTTAATGGGACACTGTCATCCGACACAAGAAAATGAGGGCCGTTCCCCATCGGTCTCTAAGGCAAACCGACAGTTACTAATCGGTTGCATATTATGTCTGATCTTTATGTTGGCCGAAATAATCGGTGGCTTTCTATCCAACAGCTTAGCAATAATGACAGGTCAGTTTACATTCTTAATATCAGACCAATCAATCAATTGACTATTTTTAAAGCATTTTATTACCTCTTGATTGTAATAAAAGTTAGTATTAAATCCGGTTAACTTTTTTTATCAATTATTTGAATCTTTAAGATTATATTCGAAAATAGGAAAAGTTATCAAAATGATTATTCATTTAAAATAATTAAAGAGACTAGGGCAAAAAATTTGTTTATTAAGAAATTTGTGAAAATAGTGTTGAGATCAGTATTCTTGTAGTCAGTTGTTTGTTTGTTTGACTTTTGATTACTTATTGAAAACAATTGATATGAATATTAATTTTATCAGCTTTTGGTTTGTTTTCCATTTAATAGCCAATAAGAATCTAAATACACTCAAGAATGTTTAGCAATTTCTTGCAAATTTGTAATCTTGTGGCAAAACTCCCCCTGATCTTGAACTTGAACTCCAGCACAGCCCCATTCAGTGAATCTGACAATGAATTGTGTGATAAAAGTGTTGAACAATTGGTTCGAAATCCAATGTTTTTGTAACACAATTGGGAAACCAAATCAACAGTCATTTTCGATAAAATACTTTACATTAAATCAGATAATAAACGAAAATTTCTTTAGGAATTGCTTTGAAATGATTTGGGAAAAATATATTTGGAATATGCTAGGCAACTAATTATTGAATGTTTCGAATATTTCAGATGCGGCTCATCTACTCTCAGATTTGGCCAGTTTTTTGCTCAGTCTGTTTGCAATATGGATCAGTCAGAAACATCCAACCAAAAAGATGTCTTTCGGCTTCTATAGAGCAGAAGTGTTGGGCGCCGTCGCCAGTATTTTCATGATTTGGGTTTTGACTGGAATTCTCGTATATTTAGCGGTCGAACGGATCAGAAATACAGACTATGATATCAATGCTGATGCTATGCTCATAGTCTCTGGTCTGGGGGTAGCCATGAATATAGTTATGGGACTCACCCTTTCAGACGTATTTTGCGGTAAAAAACCCTCGGAAGACAATGAAGGGGGAGGAAATCATGGCCACAGTCATTCCCACAGCCATAGTCACAGTCACTCAAGTCATGGTCATTCTCATACAAATATGAATGTCAGGTAAATAGCAAATCATAGGATGTCCTTATATGCAATCCTTATGAATAATTCAAATGACTATGGCTAACCTCGACACTCGACTAATATTGTAATTGTCTTTGATTGAATACCAGAGCCGCTTTGATCCATGTGTTGGGAGATCTGATCCAAAGTATAGGAGTATTCATCGCAGCACTGATTATAAAATTCAAACCCGAGTACAAGATGGCGGACCCGATCTCTACGTTCATATTCAGTGCTTTAGTGATGTTCACCACATTTGGTATAATGAAAGACGCCGTTCACGTACTTATGGAAGGCTTTCCTACATATCTGGACTATTCGACAGTTAAGAAAGATTTGATGGACATCGAGAGCGTCCAAACCGTTCATAGTTTGCACATATGGTCGTTGACTCTGAGCAAAAACGCTCTGTCTGTCCATTTAGCCATCAAAGGGGACGCCGATCCCGAACGGGTACTCAAAGTGGCTGAGAGTTTGATCCGAAAGAAATACGAAATAGAACTGACAACCATTCAAGTCGAGAGATTCGATGCCAGAGCTATGAATAACTGCCAGACCTGTAAAGGACCGTAAAAGACACCAAAATCTAAATCAATTACTATTCCCTGTCTTTCAGTTTATATTTGATTTTCAAAACCAATCGAATCATTGAACAGAATATTATTTATTATGAGATTAAAATTTGAAAAAAAAGTTAAATGAATCAATAAATAAGTTTATATTTATGGGTATAGAAGTGCATCTGATATGGTCTCTCACTGACACTTCATCTTTCATAATAGACCAAGAGCGAGTTTTAAATTCAGATGCCAATTACCATTACGTGAAGGCAATCCAGCAGTCATTTTTGCAATTCTATAAAATTCAGGTGGGCCACTTTTGCATAGTGCCTGGTCCTGACTTTATGGAATATGTTAACTGGCAACTAGGGTGTTTCGTAAAATGACTGTCCCTTTTTGTCGTGTAATGAAACCATTATTGAACTGATGGGCAGACATTTTTTTGTGTCCTTTGAGTGTGATTGA
Source organism: Euzetes globulus (assembly GCA_034695525.1). Classification (NCBI taxonomy): domain Eukaryota; kingdom Metazoa; phylum Arthropoda; class Arachnida; order Sarcoptiformes; family Euzetidae; genus Euzetes; species Euzetes globulus. The sequence continues at coordinate 44,824 of JAQIWP010000051.1, forward strand.
GGCGAATGCAGACCACGTATTGTCAGCACAACTGATACATACGATCCGTCGTTTCTTATGATAAAAAATAAAGCCAGGCTTAGGTTGAGAACAGGCCGACAAACGGTTCAGATCAAGCGTTGCCACGAGCTCGGGATCTAGGATATCGTAGAGCCTGAGAATTGTTCCGTCCATCCAATGAGTATAAATATCAATGAAACCGAAGAACGCCCGGAACCGACGGTCCACGTCAATGGCAGTCATTGATGACCAGTCTATCAGACCATATGATTCGTCAAACTTCGGTGCTTTTGATGAGAAAAGTGTTCAAATGGTTAAAAACGAAGTATTTCATACCATAAGTGATACCATCAGATGGTTGTGGTCTTGAATTATCTAAACAATTATCTAAACCTAAGAGACATTTCCATAACTATACCAGAAATCAAAGAATTAATTCAAAGACTTATTCGAAACATTTGATTACCAATTGGGCGCCGATTATAGCCAACTCTGCCTTCAACTGTTTGGCAGTTATTCTGGGCTCTATTTTATGCTCCATTTGCAAGACTATATCTCCGACATCAAACCTAAACAATTATTAGAAAAAAGTCTGAATTTCGGTTTTCAAGATTTGATTAACTTTTTGGGTTTAATTCTCATAATAGTGATGCCAGTGACCTGTTCTCCGTTAAGCACCGCATAATTGACTGGCGCTGCGCCCCTCCATTTGGGAAGAAGCGATCCATGAATATTAAGCATTCCTGTGATCAAAGGATTAATAGAACCAGGTCGTCTAAACATTAATTAGTGAAATTTAACTTGTAAGACTGACCCAAACGGCAGGCGCCGATCGCCTGTTTCGGTATGAGATGACCGAATGAGGCCACGATTCCGATATCATAGATATTTTCTGGTAATTTATAGGGAAAGTCATAAGTCGTTAAATTATTTTTGGCCGCAAAACGGGATATTATATTAAGTTTTGAGCTCAAAACCAAATCCAAACGTTTTATAAGCTTTTTATCACATTTTTTTTGACTAAAGTTTTGATGAAGAAGTTTAACGGTTTCTAAACTGAATTCATCGGATCCGTAGAACACAACAGATATCTGGCGGCGAAAAAATGGATTACATATTGGCCTCAATTTGAATAATCTTTGATAACATTTGCGGCAAATTTGGTAAAACATTTTCAGGCAATGTTTACAAACACTTTATTCACATGTGATTTCAGTACAATTTGTGTCGAGATTTTGTAGATTTCAATGAGAGTGAGATTTGGCGCAAATGTTTTGTTGTCCTTTTAAATGCCTTTTAAACAGATTTAAAAGTCTTTACAAAAATTGTGCTTTTAATCAATTATTTATATTTATATTTGATACCAAATAATGCCATTTACTAGAAGTCAGTCTAAGAATGAAATTGAAGTCAGTATTGAATTGAAATCTTCTGTCAGTCGACTGAAGAAACTGAAAGTCAAGGAATCTGTTTCAAGTGATGACAAACCGTTTGGCAAAAGCAGTTTCGACAGATTTGGCGACGATTTGTCGGAAGTCTTATTGGCTTATCTTCCGATTGTCGACAAATTCAGATTTGAATGTATTTCAAGACAATGGCAGCGATTAATATTCAACAGACAATTCAGAGTTGTTCTCGACTTCTATGAAGTGTTGGACCAAAACACAATCCAAACGTCAAAAGACAAGCAAAAGTATAATCTGTTGTTCACTCATTTGTTCCGAAAATTGAAGAACTTAAAAGACATTGAGTGCCACCACTTCTTCAACACGAAAACTTTTGAATCAATTATCACTGATTGTCAGTACATCGAAAGGATTGGATTTAATGGTCATATAAACAATGATTTGTTAAACAAAATGTTTGACAAATTCGGTAAAAGACTGATTGGTGTCGACTTAAGCGGTGTTTTTAATAAACGCTTCGAAAATGTCTTCAAAATGACGCCAAACCTCAAAGAACTGAAACTAAACAAACATTTGAATCATTTAATCGAAACGTTTTTAGAGAAATTAGTGGACATTACTTTCCCTTTGAATATCAGCTCAGATTTGATGACCGAATTCACCACAAAATACTTCAAACAAATTAAGACAATTTGTATTAAATTCGATCACAATTTGACCACAGATGAGATCAATAAGTGTTTAACTCAGATCTCAAAGTATGAAAATCTCGAATCTTTGACTCTTAAGCTAAGAATGAATTCGAAGAAGTCTTCACATCTGGACTCTGGACTTAAATTAATTGGCATTAAATGCAAAAGACTTCAGACTTTTTCATTAAAGTCTTCCCATTATATTACGAATGAAAACTTGTTATCAGTTCTAAACAAATACCAGTCTTTGGTCCGACTGAAGGTCTACATCGAGTCATCAGTGAACCAGATTTTGGGAACCATTGCAGAACTCAACTCTTCTCAATTAAGGCATTTAACTCTTGAGTTTAATGGCTTAACAGACGAGACATTCACTGATATTCACATATTTTTACCAAATCTAAAGACATTTCACTCAAATGATTGCATTAATAATAATCTGACGGATCAGACCTTAAATAGTTTTTCAAAACTACAAACACTTCGATCGCTTACTTTAATCGGCAAACGCTTCACAGAAACGGCTGCTCTTAATCTCATCAATAATTGTCCACAAATTGCTTGTTTAGACATATACTATGACATCACCAAACAGACGGTCAACGCCATGAGTGCTCTGGCGGTCAGACGACCCAAAACACAGTACAAACTATATGTAAATTCTTGGCCAAACAAACAGCTCCTTAAATTCAATTGCAAAAAAATACCCCATAATCTGTCAATCATTCAGTTTTAATTCTTCAAAATGGTCTTCAACATTAACAGGGCAATTTAGAGCCTGGTACTTGTTTTATTAGTGAGCTGTAGGCTTGTTTAATTTGACAAAAATAAATAAATTAAAATAATTTATTAATAAGCATTCAGTGATTATATAAAAAATAATTGACTTCAATCATTATTTTTCTATTCATCAAAAAAGTAAAATAGCGGTAAATAATACTTTTTTTTAATTATCGGTTAAATTAGTGTTTAATTGACTTTAATTGTTCTGATTTTTCTGCACTTTTCCAAAACTTTTGTATTAATAATACGAGCGATTGACTCATCCCTGACCTCCAAAATCAATGTTTCTAGTCTTGAGAGTCGGCCCAGAATATCGGCAGTTGTTTCACTCGCTTTCATATGCGTTGCGATAATCAAAGTCTGAAGTTTTGGTAGACTTTTGTCGATATCTGTGAGTAGTGTCTCTTCTATCGGATGATTACTGAATCCGAGACTTAATTGCGTTAAGTTTTCGAAGCCTTCCAATGATTTAATCAAATGTTCTTCAAATCCTTCGAAGGGTTTCTTGAAGTGAATCTCCAATCGTTTGAGTCGTTTAAAAGCCTTCAAAACAGTGAAAATGCCATTTATTTCAGAAGCATTTTCTATTTCTATGAAACCCAGAATCAAAGACTTGATTTTAGTGCAATTGGTAGACATTTGCTGCAAACTATTTATCAATAGTTTGTTGTCAAACGAATCCAAATATATTTGAAAATCTCTCAAATCACTCAATTTGGACAACTCTTTGAATAGGAATCCGGATTCGTTTGTCAAAGATATCCACAACACGATAACCAAATGAGTGAGACTTTGATTGTTGTCAACAAAAGACTTCAAATCATCACTGAATTGAAGGTCTTTCCATCCCTTGATTTTAATCGACGTTTTCTCCAAATTCCTGATTTTCAGTTCAGACAACTGTTTAACAGTCGCCGCAAAAACCGAATAAAAGTTGACATAGTCTTCAAACTCGCGAACTCTGACCTCAAGACCACTATTGCGTGGAATGTGGTTCAGGTGTTTGAGGCTAAGGAACGATTGGGAGAACCGTTTCAACAAATCATAGCTCACGTTATTAAAGGTCTTCAAATGCGGTCCAAACTTCTCGACAAATCTCTGTTTAGTTGAGTCCATCATTTCATTGACATCGGAACGAATGTCCACCAATTTATGGCAGTAGTCGACAAACTGGTCGATCTCGGGATCAAACAGACGATTGAAAGTGATCTTGTCCTTTTGTTCCAAACACCTAATGTTTGCCATTTTCTTCAAAATTTGAGCCAGCATAATTGGATCTGCTCTCTTCCCCCTCTTTGTTAGTATGTCCCTAACAATTAACTTGTCGTGTTTCTGATAAATAGTTCTCTGGAACTGTTTGGACACACCTTCGAGTTTGAATTTGTCTTCAAATGGCAGGAACTGAAGAATAACTTCCGACAAGTCATCACAAACTCTATGACTGAATGAATCTCTTCTATAATT
>JAQIWP010000052.1:0-49149 GCA_034695525.1 Euzetes globulus
CGACACTAACCATCAAAAAGTGATTGCTTTTGGCATCGATTTGCAGATCAGTTCCCGATATATGGGATCGAATCCAATGCATGAATAAGGACACCGGAATGAGATTGGAATAGTAACCACACAAACTCTTAAATGATTGTACAGAAATGGATACTCCTATTTGAACAACTTGGTCATTTTGGTAGTATTGGAATGCAGGTGCTCCGGAATCTCCATGACAGCTGCTGGCATTGTAGATTGGGGCAGTTTGGTCATTCATTCGGGTGGCACACACTGGCATAGGATCACCAGGTGGAGCAGAGGGAAACCTTTTAGGACAGAGACTTGATTCAAACAACACCATAACTCCTTTCTTCAAACTTTCAGATACGGCTCCTCCTAAACTTTCTCTGCCCATCCCTATAATCCCTATCACTTCTCTCTCGGTATTAATGATTCCATTCTTCGGCAGACAAATGGAATTAATTATATAATGACTTTCATTGAAGACGGGAACGATTCGCTCCTTTAGTTTCAAGAGTGCGATGTCATAGTGAAAGGGATCATCCAACCGTCTACCCGTCTCATTGCGGTAATACTTCAATTTGGTCTCAAACTCTTCATTGATGTCTTTTCCACTGCGTTCCCATTGGATGAGCTCTTGTTTAGACTTTTCGATTAACTCTTCTTTTTGCTTACGTTTTATGAAACGATATTCATATTTGTCGTGAATTATAACTCTTTCGACTTCAATACTACGGCCGACACCTGCGGCCGGATATCTGTCCACAGAACCTATTAAAACCTTAATTGGTTGATAATTTCCACCAATGCTTGAGTCAAAAAAGAATAAATTAATTGCTTAAAACTTTATTGAATAGTCTTACAAATGATGGACACAATGGGCAGCCGTTAGAACCCACCACTCGCTGATTATAGAGCCGCCACAATCCAAAAGGCCATAAACAGATGGTATATTCAATAATGCAAAGAAAGGAAAGTCTCCACTTTCCGCATATACTCCGCCCACTATTCTTGTGGACACATTCTTTAGGTAAGGATCGGGTATTCGTTCACTTATTCCACAGTCTTTCCACGAAATGGCCGGCAGTTCGTCGTCCAGTTGTCGGTGATGTTTATCCCATTCACTGCTGTCAACTAAAACTAAATCATAATTTTAATAAAATTCAATGGATTTCAAGACAAATACCATTTATTGATAATAAAAGACAATAAATAAGAGTTGAAAACATTTTAATTGATTTCTGTTTTAATCAAAATTCAGTTGAATCGAAACGAATTGAATAACAAACGGAAAGCTTCTAAAAGTTTGTTAAGCGGTTGACGTCTCGCTCAACAATGTGTGAGAATTGACTGTCAATCAGATCACAGCAATGTCTAACCGACGGCTCGCGTCTCCAAAACATTATCGAAATGAAAATTTATGAAATTCTGACTAAATTTTTAAATATCATTCAAACAATTGAAAAATAAATAACAGACCATAACTTATGGCCCTTTCTATGGAATTCTAGATTATGTGGTTTTTAATAGTTGTTTGAGTATGAGTTTGATTTTCAAAAGTTGAACCTAAACTGTATAATAGAAAAAACTTACCAAGTTCAAATTGTCAAATATGTTTAGTAGAGTTTTTCGCAATTTAGACTAACCTGGTTCTATAAATGGAGAGAACAAGTGTTACCTGAGACAAAACTTTATTTTAAAATATTTTAATTTTACAATCGATGCAAAAATATAACAAATTTGAAAAGAAATGCAAATTTTATTTACATTAGGAATAAATTAGTTTCGAGGTATGACTATCGGAGTGAATAAGTGTATGGTTTATATTCGTGCGAATAATCGATTTCTATTATTTTTGGCAATTTCTGAGACTTCTGTGATTTTCGCGACTTTTGTGAGGTTTGAGATTTTGTCGAATGAGACGAATATCTGGAATGTGGACGGGTATGGACTGGTGGTGGCTGTAGTGTTGAGTAATGTCTGGGCGTGAATTGTTCCCTATAGCACATAGACTGCGGGGATCGCAAAGATCTGCTGGATGTGAACGAAGAGTCGTTGTAAACGGGTCTGTTCAGAGACATTTTGGACCCGTTTCGTGAGCTGGGAGTGATCCAGTTCACCTGATATGGGTCATAGTCATCCATTTCTGATGTTTCCCTTTCGACAACCTTTTTGGCACAAATGATCTGTAATTAAGTTCTCATTTGAATATAATGTGAAACTGACCTCAGTTTTAATGCAACGACAAGAAAGCGAAGAACACATAAACAGATTCAATAATAACATCAATAGTAAGAGAACCGTTAGAGTTATGCAAAGGATTATGAGCCATGGAAATCGCCATTCTGTGCATTCAGTCTGATCTACTAGGGTAATTCATTAATTGACAATTTAGAAGTTAGTCAATCGCTTCAATTACTCAGTTTGTCGTCTGAAGGCTCGAACACATAGACTGTTGTTGAGGCAGACATTAGTGAATAGCCATCGTAGGCCAGACTGCGGCCCTTCTGGCCTGGCAGATCACACATGGGCTCCTGACACCCGCCCCGGCATAGTATGGCATCGCATTGAATGAATAGTTTATTAGATTCGGGAAATTTGAACATTTCAAAGACTATGGCTTCAGTGGAATGGGAACTGTTGTAAATGAATTGAGATATGAGTTCCGCTTTCGTCGGACACCCGAACTCGTCTATTAGCTGAACCCGTTCTGTGTCAGCACCGAATGAAAAACAGTTCTTCATTCTTAATACTGTGATTACTGAAAAAAAGTAAAGATGTTTAAGAATTCATCACTATTTCAATTGATCAAGATAATTTTACCATCATAAGGTGATAATTGAGCTCTTAAAAGATATGGATTTCCATGAGTCGCTCTGGACACTCTCTGTCCACTTAAGTCAGTCAGCTTAAGTGAAACACTATAAGTGCCGCCCCTAAAGGTACAAGGTTATTCTTTGCTATATTGAACATATAACAGAATAAATGGACAGACCTAACACTTTTATATCCTAATTGGTCACAAGTCATGAAATAGAACTTATCGTCTGATAATTCCAATGATTTGTGTGGTCTGACAGCCAATGACACCGATCTCTCTGACTATTCAAATAAATGCCAATCAATTATGGTTTGCAAGACTCGAATCAACGAACATTGTATTTGTGAATTCCGCAAAATAATTCATCGTTTTCATTGGCCAATAGACTGACTTTCAATGTGGTATTGAAGCCACCGCTTCCATATACAAGACAGGGAGGCTTCCGATGGCCGCGGGTATGGACCACACCATTGAATGGCTGTAAAGTGACTACATATATGTGCATAACTCCGCGCTCGCATTTGGCGGTCACTGAAGGACTGAAGTCATCGCTTACACCGCTTTGACACCACTGCAGACAGAATTACAATTAACTTGGTTAATCATTTTGGTTGAAAAGTTAGGACAGAGAGAAGTCATATTTGGTAGAAGTTATCTAATGGTAATTTCCTTTCCGATTCTTTTTTGTTGTTGCTTGGGTTGAGATTTAATTTAATGATATGACTTGAATCATCATGCCAACGCCTTTCACATATCGTTAATCTTTCTCGTTAATATTAAACTGAAGCTCATTTTAAGGATTACATCGTGCCTAATTTTCAAGCCAACATTTATGTGGCCAAGCTTATATTTTGAAGCAACTAAGAGTAGAATTATGTGGCCATAAAAGAATTAATTAACATTTATGGTATAACTGGCAACATATCATTTCTTAAAATCTTGCAAAACCATTAGAGGTAATCAGAAATCAATTCATAGTTTTCCTTATTCTGGAATTCATTAAATCAATTGATATGCGATTCATACAAAGATATAACTATTTTTTCTATTACTATAATATCACTTCCTTTTCGTGAAATTATAATTTCTCTTTGCATTCATTTCATATGAATTTTAGATGAAATCTTCGAAAAAAGTATTCATATTTTTTTTAACCTTAGGTTATAATTAAGTTATATTAATAGCAAAAGAAAATTTATTTGAAAATAAATATTCATGACTTTAATTCCTATAAAACTTTCCGAGAATTGATGTCATGTGAAAATGTAAGTAGAATTTTGTGCTATACGTCAAAATATGGCCGAATTGAATTGATCATGGCGATTCAATTGCAATTTAACTCCAATCAAACTGTAAACTAATGGGCTTTTAATACCTAAATTCAATCAATAGTTTATTCACTTTAGGATTATTTTTTCAGAATAATTGTTACAAATGATAAATTAATTATATTTTTTATTTTCTAAATATATATGATTATTAATTAATGTATGAGCTAAAGGTGTGTCCCTTAAGTTTGGGAACAATAGCCTAATAAAAGAAGTGAATAGTCTGTGGCCGACCACTCGAATAGTTTTTCTCAAAATAATAGTTGCATTTGTTTTTTACAGCTGTTATACAAGTCCTTGAATTATATTATAAATCATATAATAATAATTAATCGGCACTCAGTTTGAGGACAAATTCAAAGGCAGCAAAGAGATCGAGTGCCAAGACTGAGCTCCGGGAGGTTGACTGACAATAGCCTGCATGCAAATTTCCAATACTATTGTCTGATTGTTTGCCGCTATTATAGGCAAAAACAATGAACAATATGTTTAAATAGTTTTAAGCGTTTCTATTAATTATGATCGCAAATAAATTATCATTTTAATTATATTCCTGTGAATTTCTAATTTGTTTGGCTCTTTATTTCTATTTTTTTCTTCTAATTTAGTCACTAATCGAGTCTAAGATCTTTATATGGTTTTGAGTGACTGTTTTTAGTCTGGCCCTTTATTGGACCAATTCACAAGAATGCAAATTGAACCAGGCCAAATATTAATAATAAGAATTGAGAAATGTCAATTCTGGGCACGTTTTCATTAAGTTTCAGGAATTACTGTCACAATACGTATTGATTGGTTTGAATGCAAAACTATTGAATGTTTGGGTGTTTTAGACCGAGTTTCGTGTGAATCGCCTAAATATGTCTTAATATGACTTTAATTTTATTCCGAATTCCTTTCTAATTATTGAGTAGTTTTCATATCAATGAAGAAAAATTAGTTTTTCACTACTTTTATGACTTACATAAACCCATTATTCTCTGAAAACCTCTTTTACTCTTAAACAATTAAATATGATTAAAAAATAAACATACTAGAACAGATAGAAAAGTATATTGTATAGTTTATTGCAAGTCTATTACACAGCATTTTAAAGGTTTTAATTAATTCAAGACTTTTTCAGACAAATAAGTTTGGAGTTTAATGTCATTGAAAGTGATTATAAAACAGATTATATTCTTTTGACTTCAAGAAAATGTTATTATTTAATAAATTGACTTATTGTTAAAACACGTCTCTAATATAACATGGCTTAATTTGATTATTGACCGACAATGGTTAGTCTGTGCCACTAAATTGTTATAGAAATGTACTCAGCATTCAGTGTCTGATATTCATTAAAAAGGGATTGAATTAAAGGGAACACAAATGAAATGATTCAGTCATTGGCTCAGTGGTTGATGGATGAAATGTATAACAATTGAATATCTAATAAAATGAAGTGCCATGTTAGGTTAGACTGTTCTTTTTTTCATTTGAATCAGAGATAAGTTTGGACAATTTTAATACTAAATCAATTAAATAAAGCAAACATTGTTTGGTTGTGAATCGAGGATAGGCTGTAAAGCAATTGAATTACACAGAAATGTTCTTTGAGTGGATATTGGGAACGGACTAATTCCTTTCTATCTATCCTATCATCATATCATGATTTTTCACAAACAATAAATAAAACAATTTTCTAAACCCTTAAAAAGTGAATTATTTTGTTAAACGATAGACTCGTGAATCAAAACGAGAGGAAAGCAGAGAACGCTTTCTTAATATTTTCTTTTTATTAACCCAATTATGCTTTGAATAATGCTTTGAGCCTTTGAGCCATTTATTAGGATTTTTCTCATTTAGTCTATTATATAAATTGTTGTCTTGAATGCAGTGTAAAACCAGTTTTATTTTAAATAAATAGAATATATTAACTATAACTCGATTTTTTCTTCTCATTGACTCCGAACTAATCAACCATTTATTGAAGTTTTTCAGACAAAAAAACCCATGACTTCTACCATTTCATACATCTATTTATGGAAAATTCAATTTGTGATGAATCAACAAATTTCATTCAATTTCCTTTTCTATCTTTCTTTTGAGCTGTTATAAATGGAACTTGATACTTAAAATTTTTTTTAACATGAGCAAGATTGGGTCTTTTAATAAATAATTGATGAAAATTGGGACAACAGATTCAACTAATGTTCTGCTCTAATGGTTATAACTTTTTTTCCAAGTGATAAAATTAAAGTTAAATTTCTATTTTCTTGGCTTTTTATCACTTCTACTTTAGTTAGGACATTGACTTTAGCTTTATCCAGAGTCAATTGTCTGAGTTGTCAATCGATAAAAAGCAAATCAAAGCTTGCAATCAGTGCACACTTTTAGGTTTGGCACTGATTTAAATGGATTTGCAAATGTTTGCACAAAAACTTACCACAAATGAAAATGAGATGAATGTCAGCAATAAATAAATATGAATCCAAAAGTTTAAGTCAAAAGAGAACACATGGAATGCACTCATGATTGCCAGGGATGAGTAGGAGTAGAATAAACAAGAAAAAGGCACTTAACACTTTTGCCGATCCGTTTGCAAACCATTCAATTTTGGATCAATATTCCGATTTGTTAAGACCACAGACATTACTTCCATGGAATACAAGCGCACAAACATTTTACAGAAACAGACAGACACAGAATGAATAAATATGCTGAGCGCCGATTTCTCGCATGTAATAGTGACCCACAAAAACCTCAATTTTCTCAAACAAACACTCGTTTTATTATTATTATTATTATTATTGTCGATCTCTAACAACACATAGCAGTTATGAACATCAGTTCAATGGATTTAAAACATGTAAAAAATCGTATTCTATTATTCTTCTCCCAATTTATTGGTAAACATTGATAATAAACTAGTAACTTATGTCCTGCTCTTAGCAAACGACTGGAGTCTTATTTTTTAACAAATTCTTTCCTCATTAGAAACGTATTGAATAAAAAATCTTATGATTCGAATCACTGATTCTTCTCATCCTTTGGTGGCATTGAGTCGAGAGATAAGGTATTATTGATAGCAAACAATGGTTTTCACTGTTTATTAGTAATAAAATATTCATATTTGTTGTCGACATTGAGAAATCAAAACTTGTTATAACACTATCAATATGTATGAGTCGGTTGGACAGGTTGTCGGCAAATCCTTACTGACATCTTTGCTAACTCTGATCCAATCAACATATATATATAGACACTGAACAAATGGGACAGGTGCATGAGAGCATTGGCGATTGTTCTATGGCTCAGGTAATTCCAATTCTAGGAATTCCTTTCAGATTTATTAGGCTTTCTCTGACGTTAATTACTTTTCAATGTTTTATTTTAAATGCAATCTAAAAAAGTTGTTTGAATTGGAAAATTATTGAAATTACCTTTAAATAGCATTCAACTAGCTCATTCTATTGGACCAAATCGAATTAAAAGAATGTTTTCCCAGAACAGTATTATTAAGTGTTGGTTATGACCAGAAACAGCACAAAATAACAAACAGTTTTAATGATTTTAAACAATTTTCAAAAAGACTATAAATATTTTTAAAACCTTTTTATTTGAAATAATTATTCGTTACAACAAACAAAACATTACAACAGGTTATAAGCAAAACACGGTTTCACTGAATTCTGAGCTAAAACTTCTGGCAAACAACCAAAATTACAATCAATTAAGTTTCATTAAATAGTTTCCTTTAAAATTTATTTATACAAGTTTAAATATTTGACTATCACCAAATAAATGAGATCATTGTCCAGTTCATTCGAGTAAAAGTAGAAACTAATAATAGATATGTATTTATACAATAGAATAGAGAGATATGTCTAAAACAATGCCATCGGTTCAGAAATGTCTGAATTCTAGATTTTTTTCAAACAAATAGTCGTTTTTATTCAATAATTAATATTTTCATAAAATTAAATATTTATGTCAATTGACAAACAGATAAATTATTGATTAATAAGTTCTGATTCTTTACATTAGATTTGAGATCAAATTATTTTTTATCCAAATATAAGTTTATAGGCTTTGAAAACGCATTCAAAATATGGATTATTTGATTGATTCTTAATATAAATACTACTGCTTGGAGTTCATCAAAGTTTGTGCAAATGTTCAATAATTTGAATCAATAATTAAATATAAAGATAGTTATGCGATGCTATACAAGGGATGGCTTTTCCTCCACTACTCTCACATATGAAAGTTCTAATTCGGTATCCAATTTCATTTTGTCGGCTAAATAACCAGAGATATACTAAACTCGATTACTCGCATAGATTCTCTTTCGGCATAACCTCAAAATTTGCCCTTATCAAAATAAGTTGAAAAGTTCAACTATTCTGATGGGAAATCCCTGCCAGTCCTGTGGCCATCTCTAATACTATTCAATGAGATTCTAATATATTTTTATAGAATATTAAATAAAATACTTTTAGCGATAAATATCTGAAATTTGAAAAACGAGTGCCAAATATCACATTAATTGTTCACATATTTTTCAAAGTTATCGGTTTAAACGGACGTCTGACAGACCTTTTATACCTGAGCCTATGCTCGTCTGGTGTACTGCCAGTGGCCAACAGGGTGGCCAACGAATAGATTTTGTTTGCTTCCTGTGCTTCATCTTCAATGGTTCCTCTGTCACTGTTGGCGCCAACAATGCGACCCCACTCTCCCCTCATGTGAGCCCTTTTCCGTTTCAAACCAGTATAAACAGATATGGGATTTCTGTATCTGTCATAATAGGAGCGCCTTATTCTTTGGTATCGGTTCGGATAGGGTATAACGGGAATTACAGATTGACTAAGTGGCTGGACAATGATCGGCAGTTCTTGGCCAATAAGTTCCTCATCGGAATCGGTATCAGAATTGGGTTCAATCGTATCGATTAATGGCAACAGATTTTCGTAATAATATTGACTCAATTTATCCAAATCTATATTTTTGTTGTCAGAATCGCCGGAATTCATGGCATTTAGGATATAATTCATTGCCAAAGCATTTAATTCGCTTTTGTCCGGATATGAATCGTAATTATCATTATATTTATAGTCTTGTGCCGCCAAAAGGGATGCCAAGAGGTCGTCATAGTTGGTATTCCTCTTGGATCTCATGGTGGCCCTCCGCTGTCTTTTCATGTTCAACAGTTCGTCCAGATTTGTATGCAATGAACTCCTGAGGAACGATCGCTTATTTCTATGGCTCTCTTGAGTCATTTGTCCAAGTACTCCCTTTGGCTTTGGATCGAGAGTGGGCGCACCGGTCGTCAAATTTATTGAATCTATTAAATTGAATATTCAAGTGTTTCAGATAAATATTTATCATATAATTGAAGCAAACAAATTGATCTAGGAAAAAATCCAATTCTTGATAGACCACTATTGTCTAATCCATTAAATATCACATTAAATGAGTTAATAGGCTTAACACAAATTATATAAGAGATTAAAATAATAATTCTATTATAGAATATTAAATTTGAATTTTAAATCAAATTTGAAAATATTATTGTAATTCCAATTCTTATCTATTTATTTATTTTTTATGTAATTTAATTTCAAGTCTGTGGAGGATATAAGCCGTGGGTTGAGTACAATAAAAAAATGTGCTTACTTTTAATGTAGTTCTGAACTGAGTCGTTCGATATAATACTGGTCTCATTATTGTTTGCTTTAGTATTTTCGTGACTAATGTTATCGTTTAAGTTGTTTTGATAAGTGCTGTTAACTGTCATAATCACGGGTATGACTGTGCTATCGGTGCCATCAGAGACAATAGCATTGTTACCATAGGTGGTGTCGACAGAAGGCATATTGATTTGGTTGGCACTCAGTTCTGTCAACTGGTCTACTGGACTGTTGCCACTCATTCTGCTATTCATGTCGTATTCAATTGAAGGCATTCGAGTTGTCGACTCACTAATCAGGGAATCATTGAATTTCGATTCTGTTATTCCATTCGATACTTGAATTTCCGGACTATTTTCGGACTTCAAGTTATGAATAGTGTCGTCATTAGTCGTGTTTTGCACTGAAATTTAATTTTTGTTAACAAAATTACAAACAGAGAACATAATATGAAAAGAAATTCTCAATTCTATCAAACAAACATCAAAGCGAATAATACTTTTTTTAGTGAATTTTATTAGTGAATTGAATTTCGTATTATATAGAATACATCATATTTTATAAGACCTGTTCTGTTGTATAAATGGTAAAAAATAATAATAATATTTTTTATATCGCAAACATTGTTATATCGAATAACAGTCCATTGAATGCAATTTTCGAGACAATAGGAGCAGTTAGTCTTAGCAGTTATTCAGGGCTGTGCTGTCGAAACCTTTCATGTATTAGTCGACAAGAAAATCAATAACAAGGTTTTAAACCAATTTTTCAGTTTAAACAACCTGGGAATTCAACTGTCACTAAAAGACATTGCATTACAATTGATTTGAATTTCTATTGTCTTTACGACCGAAACACTCATTAGATTTGTAATAAAGAAATGAAAGAGTCTTTCATTAATATCATTGTATGTCTACTTCTGAATAATTGATGGCAATCATCAAAAGCAATATATTTGTAAATAATTTATTGTGTATAACATCACCATTAATATGGAATCAATTATTTAATCGCTTGACACAAGTGTTTAATTAAGGAAAATGACTCAAATTAATCGCTGACCTATAATCCAATTCAATCAAATTTGCTAGAATGTATTTATAAAACAGTAATTTAACTAAATAAATCTGTAAATGTACAAGTTAGTTGTCAGTTTTAGATAATTCCGGTTATTTAAGCCTCTAATAAAGCCAGTAAATGATTCCAGATTAATGGTATTAAATGGTAATTGTACAAGATTATCAGTTAAGAGCCTAAATAACAATAGACTAATGAAATTTTATTAAAAATACGGATTTTAATGATTAATGGTGTGAATCGAGGCGACCACTACTTATCTAATCAATCAATTTATGGTTGACATCACTTACACTTTTCTTTTGAAACAAGTAAGTCCTACTCTTTACTAGACTTTTATTGCACTTTTGTTATGTGAGCGCATCAATGATTAAAAGAAACAGCACTGACCACTCTTTCTAACTCTAGGGACAGATACTTTATTCTACGACAATCTTTTTATTTAGGTCGGTTCATGTTTAAATTAGACAAGGCTCTGGACATTCAAATTTCCCTGGTGAAATGAGTTCTCAAATAATACTTCAGTTCATTATAAGTGTGAAGACAATGCAATTTTATTGTAAACGCGTTTCTGTCACCAAATGAAAGGCTTCTAACGAACAGTTAGTCTGCATTCGTGTGAAACCTCATCAAAACCATTAGAATATCTGGCAATACATATAACTACTACATATAATTATACTTTGCAACTGTGACTGAAAAATGCCATCAGAGTGTGTCAGGTCAAGTTTAAAATTAAGATTTATTTAATTGCATCTAGCCTTAAACCAGTTTTCAAGTGACCAATGTTTTCAAATGTCAATTAAACCAGGATATTTTACTGAACATTTTATTGTTAGATCATTATGTAATAAATAGTTGACTGTTTATAGTCAATGGATTTAATGTGTGATCATTTAGATTTCAAACATCTGTGTTTCTACAGTTTCAATTTGGCTAGACCATTTCCACTGATTTAAACGCCTACAAACAATTGAATGCAACTTTAATTTTCAATACCTATAGAATTTAGCAGGGATGGTCATAGGGAATGGTATTTTCAAAATACCCCCTCTAGAATTTTTGGTACACCCTGGCAATTTTTTTTGGTAAAATTAGGGAATGTCCACATTATAAGTGTTGTAAAAGTGATACCAATTTTATTCATCTAAACCATGGATGGACAGAGAGTACCGATTAAAGGTCTCTTCTAAATAAGTTCAATCAGACTCTTCGGTCACTTGTTTTCGAGACTAGTATTCCCCCCTGCTCAAATTTGCGACAGATAAAAGGACAGCAAATTCTGGTTCAAAAAATAACAGCACAAATTGACAAATCGGTGAGCCCTCCTGAGAACTTTGTCTATTCCTGTTTTAAGCTTATTCATTTAGATATTTGTGGGCGTTTTATTAAGTGTCTCAGTCTTCATTAACTATATTTCCATCATCTCTTTGATAATTAAGTTCCGTTCCTTACATAAATATTCAAAAACTTCTTACAAATGACCAAGTTCATGTCCAACCACTCAATTGACTCCCACTTGAAATTATATCAAAGGTATAAATAAATCACGTGAATGTCTAAGTATATAAAATTTATAAGAAAATCGATTAGAAAACAGCTTTCCTTTACGAAACTCCAGAATCTAAAGCAAATTCAAGGATTTGATGAATAAATTGGGGCTAAATCTGAATATATTTATTATTTTGTTGTCTTAAAGAGAATTATTTTCTCAACAATTTTCAAATAGTAAATAATAAATGAAATAAATAAAGAACTGTTTAAATGTTACGATAAAAGTAAGTAATTGACTTAAATAAGTGAAAGACATGTTTTACATGAATTGACTGTTAATTATATACTCATACGAAAAACGATCGATACTTTATTTTTAGTCCGATTCGCAGAATTCAACACAATTTGTATATTTACCCAAAACCCAACCTTTTGCCCAAAAAAAATCTAATTTGATCTGAAAATTAGTGTTTTTTATGCATTTATTCATTTTAATTAAGTCATTAACTATTGAAATACAAAACCTGTATTGATAATGGATGCTAGAAGAGCTTAAAGAAGCCTGCAGGAAAAACCTTGCCACCAGGCTTATCCACTAGATTATATTAGATCAAGAGAATATCTTTTCATGTATTTATTCTTGTAAGTATTGATTTTGAGGGCAAATCCAATTATTGTGGAATCGAAATAAATAGTTCGCATGTTTTGATGCAATTTAATCCAAATTAATGATTACTTTTCGAAACTCGATTCAGATTTCATTAATTATTAATAATTGATTGATTATGTTTAGGAACTAGTAAATGCTTCCATTAATGTGCTTGTTATTTGACTAATCAGACTTAAAAACATACCTGGAATTTGAAATTCAGTAAATTGTGTGACAGTTGTGTTGAGAGCAGGAATCGAGGTTTGAGTGGCGAAAATGGGTGAAACTGTTGCCAAACAGCACAATATACGCCACAAAATCTGTTTCTGATCTTCTGAATGCATTTCTGAAATTTATTTCTTATGTCTTCGAGACTTCAATTTCTATTTCAAAAAGTGGAATATATTTTGAAAGAAAAATCTTTTATAGCATTACTGGAAAGGATTTAATACATGTCTTCTGAATAATTTCTGTCATATTTTGCAGCAAAATATGAAATATTAGAAATTCTCAAACAAATGAAAAAAATATAGAAATAAAAAAGAATGTCCTTATATTAAAATTTATGAATCAAATATATTTATACTTTTCATTAAAACTAAGAACATTTGATTCTCTAGTAGTTAGGAGATAGTCATCGGAATCGTTTTAAATGCCTCATTAAAATCTGACATCAAATGAATTCTAAATTATCAACAAAATGAGTTCATTCGAGTGAATATTCTTTTACTTATTACCCAATTATTATTATTTGGCTCAAGACTTGGAGGTCTTCAAGGTTTTGAAGGTATCTTACATTGAATTTCTATTTTCTAATTATTATTTCTAAGAAATTTAATATAAATGTTTTGCTCGAAAATCAATTATAAAAAGTATTGGATTTCTTAATAAAACTTTTGTTGTTTAAAAAAAATGTAATTTGAAAATACTTTTAAAGCAAAGATAGCCAATCAGAATTATTTTAAGGGGGTATGCAGGGATATTTTGCCAAAATCGGTAGGCAAGTATTTTTCTGGAAGCCAAACTTGACCGGAAATGGCCATTAGTGGCCATTTTATTTTAAAATAAGGACACTTCCGGCGATTTAAGGGTAAATAAGCTTAATTGGGCTAAAATTAGGCTATTTTGCAGACTATGTTTGAAGGGTAAATTTCTTAAAATAATCTTTACCAAAAATGCTGTATTACTAAAATTACATAAATGTTCACAAAAATTTGCCGGCTGATTACGCTCGCCGGAGCCGCAGGGGGGGGGGCTGTATTTTTAATCTAGGTAGGAACCAAAATACCCATTGGCCACCTATGTTTTAAAAAATAATTATTTTTATACTAATAGAAAATTGACATTTGCTTCTAACTTAATTAGTTAATAGACTTTTAAGAATTAAATTATCCCAGACATATCTACCCTGATCGATAAATTCTCAAAATCCTTTCAAATTGATGCAGGCTACATTAGATTTACGAAAATTGGATTTAAGGGAATTGATTTAAGGGACAGAATTTTGTTGCACAAATGATACTGTTGAAATCTGATATTATTTACCAGGCTTTAAGTTAAGCTCAAAACTGCACCATAAATATTCTAAACCGAAAATAGACTGTATCTGACAACTTGATTGTTCAAATGAGAGACAATAATTGAATTGACAAATAACTCAATTATTAGTAGCGAAAAAAATAATTATTTTGCTCATAATTTGATTTTAGCAAAAGTGAGAATAAAATGAATGCAAACCCAAAACGAATTCTTTTGATTAGATTCCGTTCACTCAGACTATAGGTTCGAATTCTTTAATCAATAGTAATGTTTACTAAATTCCAATTAAGTTAATGTTTTATTTGACTAAAATTGTTCTTTAGTTTAAAAATTGCAATCAAATAACTGAAGGAATTTGAACAGAAAGAAAAAAAAGACAATTCTTACCACTCTTTCATTTATTGGATTCGAGAACGAAATGACTTCTTCTGATTTGTACTTAACATAAAATCGAATCCAAATTCAATAAAATATTGGATTCGTTTAAAATTGGGGAAAATGGTTGAGAAGAAGACACAGAGAAGTATGCGTTGAATGCGATTCTTGTGAACAGAATATTCTATCGAAGAGTTATTTTATACATCGTTTGCTGGAATATAGAGCCGCAAAATGTTAGGTAAGAGCGCATGTATTCCAGGACTAACTGATCATATGATATACCTCTGCATCTTATCGAACGATTCATTCAAATGATAGCATCTATTCCTTCCAGGAATTCAATCCGGGAATTAAAGGAACCGCTGAAACGAATATAATTGTTAGATAAGAGTTGGAAACAAATTATTTATTTAATTCATTATTGACTTTAAAATTGAAACAAAGAATTGATTTTTCCCTTAAGTTATTTAAAAAAAAACAAAAAAAAACCCAAAAATGGGATTTTCCAAAATGACAAAGAACAATCAATCACTGATTACGACTCCAGACGGGTTCGGCCACCCGTGACACGACCCGCTCGACACTGATATATTCGTTGGGATTTCCGTTGGCTCTATAATAGTCGAGCAGCTCTTCTATTGCTTTGTCTTCGATGCTTATGATATGCAATGGCTTTGTTTGCAATGCTCTTAAATTTTGGAGCTGTTCTTCTTCCTCCCGAACGATATCTTTAATCAAAATGGTCTCAATTTTAGGATAATTTGAGTTAAGGGACTGATTTATGTGAGGACTGGTCGGCGAACAGCTCTCAAATTTTTTCCATGGATTCGAATGGACTTTTGGCGGCGAAACTGCCATTTCTGCAAATGTTTTCGGAGAACTGGATCCCATTTCCTCCACTTTTGACCATTTATTTACGGCCGACTTCCGAGGAATTGAAATTGGATTTTGTCGGACAAACGACTCTTTTTGGTTAGAATTCGGAGAAACAATTGCTTTAGTTTTCGATATTTTTACAAATTCTTTCTCTTCGGCAGTAATGATGTCTTTGAAACTAATTGGGGGCGGAATTGTTGTGGTAGTCATTCCCCATTTTATAGGTTTGGGCTTCACCGACAATTCACTATTTGTTGTCGAAGAAGACGTTTCTTTGTTGCGAACAAAAGGAACTTCTTTTTTGTTCTGTTTTTTGTCTTCAGAATCCAAACGTTTTTTCAACTCTGAGTCCTCTTTGGGTGAACTTAAAGATAATTTGGAGACTTCAGGTTCCAAGATATCAGAAGAAGTGGATTCATTTCGGTGACGATTCGATTTCTTTATTCGAGCCTTTTGTTTGAGAATTGCTTTCTTCTCATCGATATTGACAGTGAAGTCGTCTTCCAAATCGAATAATGAGAAGATTTTCTCAAATTCTTCAGAAGTGGGAGCAGTTCTGTACCTATAGATACGTCTGTTGTGCCGTCGAGTGATCTGAAGGATAGGATTTTAGGAATAATGGTAGCGATTGTCAAATGTTAAACACTTTACCAGATTTTGATAGCATTCGGTCAGGTCTTTGATCGCCTCTTCACTCAAAATATTCAAACTTTGAGCTTCGATTAGAGTCTGAAGATTAATGCAAATGAAGTCCAAACTACACCTTTTCAGCTGATCCGCGTTATAGATATACGACAACTCCAAGAGTTCGCAGGCATTCCTCAGAGTCACTGAAATTGATGGCAAATTAAAGGAATTGCAAACCAAACGAATTGTGAATCACTTACAGAGATTTACTAAAACGTATTCACAGTATGACTTCAGAAGTGGGATCAGGTATTGATCGGCCATCACTAACACCTTACATATGAACTCTGGATCATCAATGGATTCCAGTTTTGAAGACTGGTCTTTATAGACATAATCCATAATTATTTCCAAAATCTTTGAATGGATGGGAAGCGTCAGAGCACTGGTGGTCGAGGCTTCGATCCAACCAGAGCTCAACATTCCTCTAAAGTACTCGAGCCTTGACATTAGAAGACATTTATGACATTTGAATTCAATGTTGTCTTCAGATTTGATGATTAGGTCATAGAACTCGTGTTTATTTCGGTCAAAGATTATCTTCGGAGGAAGACATTTGTCGATTACTTTTACTTTATTGCCAACGATTTCGACGCCATTACTGGACAACCATTTCGATAACCAATTGATTCCCAATTTTCTGGATATGTCTTTCAAGTCTTTCAACGGATCCACTTTAGATTTGTCTTTAGTTTTCTTAGTCTTATCGTCCTTTTTATTATTTTTGGGCTTATTTTCCGAATTGTTTTGAGTCTTAAGACAATTCCAATTCAGTTTCTTCGAGTCTTCGAACAAATCATTTGAATTAAAATAAATAAATTTAAGAATTTGTTCGAACGCTTCGATTGAATTAATGAAGTTTTGGTCGAAACAAATCGAATCGCAGTCCGGATCTGATGACAACTTTTTACGGAAGTATTCCGATCGATTGGAAAGAATGAATTTATGTGCGAAGTATTGTCTGTTTCCCAATTTAATGACCACATCATGAATGTCGTCATTAGAATCACTCGTTTCGAACAATGTCTTCATATCGGCGGTCATCTGAGAGTCAGGTTTAGTGGCCGTTTCCAAGACTCCCAGTTTGGGAGATGACTGAAGAACAGCAAAATTCCGGTTCTGGTCATCGCAGAAGACGGCGACAGCCCTTTGAATGTGATGTTGTTTTTTGACGAGAATGGTATGACATTCATCTTTGTTTATGAATTTGACGAATGACTTGACCTGTTGTGCGCCTCCTTTCGGCGGAACCGCCTTTTGACTGGTTTTGGCCGTCATTTCATTACTGTTTTCAATTGAATTTCTTTTGAGTTCCGAATCTTTATTCGATTTTCTGTTGGAAATGCTTCCAAAAAAGACGTCACCGTCTTTTGTAACGATTCCAACAGCTCTGACATTGAGGCAGATGTGAGTGACTGACAATTCTCTGCCGAAAACAATCAAACAGCGAACTAAAGTCGGATCAGATCCCTTCCAGAGGTATAAATTTCGCGATTTGGTTAATAAAATTATCTGTAGTTCCACTCGTGAGTTGTCATGAATTCCGGCCACATCTGTGCGCTCGTCCAGATGTCCGCCGACAACACATATCTGTTGGATATCCAACTGCTGTGACGCCACTTTACGGCACTGGTATTCGTGAAGAACAAAGACATCGCCTTTATTTGTAGCGCAAACAATGGCGCCATCACTGGTCACCACGTGTTCCAGTTTAGTGCCCGTGTCTTTGAAATTGAGTGCCGACACTCTGTGCGGAATCAATTGAGTTCTTTCTCCCTTTGAGTGACCGATTTGTCCGACATTTAGTCCAAAAGTAAACAATTCTTCTTTGGTATAGAAGAGTGAGTGATAACGAGCGGCGCCGACGCCTAAAATGTCTCCCAATTTCTGATGTAATCCGAGTTTCAAAGACTTTAAACAAATGAGTTTCGGCGTCAAAAGCTTTTCGGGGGCCGGACTGTGGCCCAACACATGGTATGTATTCATTCCACAGGAGTAGACCGACTTATCCTTCGAATGAGTAACCAGAAGAATCATATGGTCCTGTCCTGAAGCTATTGACTCGACATATGATGAGTGGCCCAAATCGTTGATCAGTTTGGGAATCATGCAGAGGTCTTCCGAGTCGTGTGCGAGTCTTCCTCCGTGTCCGTGACCGCAGGTCAACACCTTTCCATCGTTGGTCAGGAATGCGGAGTGAAATTTACGAATAATTACTTGTTTTATATGAATGGCATCTCTTTTGAAAGAGTTGACAATCTCTGGACTCTTACGGCTCTGTTCGGTCTCAAAGCCTAAATTGAAGTTATCGTTAGAGCCCCAGACATAGCAATCGCATGGATCTGAACGGTTGTACTCAATATACGGGGGTCTGTCAAACATCAATAGGTCTAATGGAGTGCAGAAGTTCCGGTCCAAGACATTGAGGTTAGCGCCCAATCGGATCAGTGTTTGGGCACATCCGATCTGACCGTAAAATATACTTCTGTGGAGTGGAGTCCAACCGGACTCGGCGTCCTTCAGGTCGACCTCTGAATGGCATTTTTCAATGAGCCATCGGACGAAGTGGGAGTCCCCACAGGACGCCCCCAAATGTAAGACATTTCGTCCAAAATTATCACATATTAGCGAAAAGTTGTGGCAAAGAGATCGGCAATAAGTCTGAAGTCTGTCAGTTGAGGGACGGGCACTGATGGCACCCATCAATTGAAGGGCGTGTTCCGGACTCCTGCACCAGACGGTACACTCCGGTTCAGAAATCGGTTGCAAACTGTGAGCACTCATTTGTACATTAAAATGACCACAAAATATATGACAAACTTTAAAATAGATTTAAACACAAAAAATAAAATTTAAAAAATATATTAATTGAAAAATGAATGGCTTTTCCGAAACGACTCCCTTCTGAGGGAGTCGTCCGTCGGCTAAACGCCACTTAATTGGCCATAATTTTGGTCTCAAACCTAAAAGTATTGCAAAACAATTGATTAATTTAGTGATGAAATTAAACTTCAAAATACAAACCCTTTTAAATGTGAAGAAAATTGCAATCAATTCGAGTGAAGAAAGGGTTCATCAAATGCATAGACATTACTATAAATATTGGTTTGCAATCAAATTAAATGACATTTAATTGAAATCGAATTAAATTAAAATTAATATCGTTTTGAAAACGAGTGAAAAACTAATGATTTGTATCCAAATGATAGCCAATGACGTAATGGTTAACCAAATTAAGAGTTAACTGTTTTGGGAGACATCTGTTGAGGGTTTGGCTCATCTCATGAGTCAATGAATTGTCGATTCCCTAGAATTCTATTGGATTCCCATTAATATCAATAATTCATATCATTTAATATCATTTTTAGATTAATTTAAATGTTTTTCAACAGATTTCGAGTCCAAAGTTTACCTGAACTGAAACTGTTGTCACTAATAGATGGGAATTAAGTCGATTCCCTAATCTGTAATCCAAACTAACATGAATTCTGAATTCCTGTACATTTGAAGCAATGACATTTTTGTTTATTTCATATCCAGACGACAAAAAGGAAAAATTTATGCTGTTTTTTACCTCTTCTGGTTCGCAGTATTGCCACTTATTTTACTATTAAACTGGTTTTTTCCTCGAATATCAACTTTCATAGCTATTCAACCTTTGTTTTAAATACCATTTTTCCGATTCTTAGTTAAGAATAAATGTAATAAAAACAGAATTTTCCTGAATTTTTGGAAATTTTCAAAGACATTAGTTTGAAGTCTATATTAAACAAAATTATAGGAATTCTTTAGAAACAAAACGAATTGATTGGAAATTCTGACTCAAACCAGTCATTACTTGTTTATTGTCAACAGAGAGTCCATTGAGTGGCAACTGATTGCAGAGAATTGCGAATTTTGGTTATCTTTTTAATGAAAATTCAGTGCAAATGAGCGAAAATGATTACAAAAAATTATTATATGAATAGTTTTATTTGGAAATATAAAATCACATTCAAATGAATTCACAAAATATATTGTACTCGAAATTATTTTTTTTAATAGATTTAATTGGAAAACAGTTTCAATTGATTTACGAACCGAACCGAATATATAGTCATTTATCACGACTTGGACTCAAATATTAGTCTACAAATCAGTGATTAAAAGCTAATAAAGTCTACTAAAAAAGTTTACAAATAGAAAAATATTTATATATATATTTTTGAATCAGTTATGAAAACTATATTACAATCAAATAGTTTTGGTGACCCCTAATATTCTCCACACTTTTTCCTCTTAATTACAAAAAACACATTTTAAGGCCTCTCTTATAGTGAACTATACATCAAATAGTTATCAAATTTTTTGGTTAACAAAAAAGGTTTTATAGAAAATTTATTATAAATTATTTATAAATTGTTTGTTAAACTGAAATAAAGCATAAACTGATTGAATAAATAAGAATTTGTGAACAGAGTATCGATTATTTCATTAATTTGAGCACTTCTTTCAGTTTGGATCATATGATCCGAAAATTTGATAGAAAAGAATGAATAAATATCTGATAACATATATAATAATAGTAATAATATTAATTAATAATAGTAATAGTTAAGTGGATAGCAATCGTAAGGCTAATTATGCAGTCGAAGGCACAGAATTGTTGTATAGCTTTGTCTCTGGAAGTCATAGGTTTCAACAAATACTATAATAAACTCTAATTAATTATTTGATTCGTAAGTATAAGAATATTATCTTAGAAAAGGAAGTTATGAAAAGTCGTTTCAAAATTATTAACTATCAGAAAATTATGATTGAATTTCGTACAAAAATAACAATACATTCGATACATTCCCAGCAATTCAGTGATTATTATATTTGTATACAATATCGAAATGAGAAGAATATGTACTAAAAATATAAAAAATATAATAATTAATCGAATTATTGGAACCAATTATTTCCAAATTAATTGTTAAGGAAATAATCGCCGAATCATTTGCTTTGAGAGCTGTTGTCCTGGGATTGTGTGACCCATTCGAGTGCGGGCACGTCAGTGGATGTCTCGTCAGCCGAAGACTTTGACTGATTGCTGGCCACCATTTGGGAGAGTGATGTGCTACTGATTTGATGGATGTCCCTGTAGTGTTTCATTAATGACTTCTTCCAAGTGTACTCTTTCGCGCATATATTACAGGTGAAGATTTGTTCGGCTTTATTCGAGTGGAAGTAATCCATGTGCTCTTTCAGGGTCTGTTTGTTGCCATACAGTTTGTTGCATATCTCGCATTTCCATTTATTAGAGGAGTTCCATATACTGGTGGCCGCCTTCTTATGGAATTGAATGAAACCCAGTTTCCGATTACTGGTCCGAACGATTTGCTTGATCTGATCGTTGTTTCGGTTCACTTTCACCAAAGAATTGCTGGAATTCTTTTGATTCTTGGCTTCAATACGAAGCGATGAACTTCTTCGTCGTTTGGCGCTCTTTTGGATGTTTTCCGGACAGAATGAGGGGAAAGTTGTCGGATCGGCGTCTATTTGAATCAAACAGGGCATCGATGGAACGGGTG
The DNA here is from genome assembly GCA_034695525.1 of Euzetes globulus. Classification (NCBI taxonomy): domain Eukaryota; kingdom Metazoa; phylum Arthropoda; class Arachnida; order Sarcoptiformes; family Euzetidae; genus Euzetes; species Euzetes globulus. Next base: position 22,080 of record JAQIWP010000052.1, read on the forward strand.
TTTCCGTTCCATTGGTCTTTATAGGACTGGTAGTCTTCTCTTCTTCTTCTTCTACTTCTGGCTCTTCGGCTTTGATCTCAGTCTTGACGACTTCTTCTTCTTCGGTGATGTTCTGATCGATGGAGTGTTGAGTCTCGTCTTCGTCTTCAATGGTAATGAAAGAGTCTCCGTTTGTCTCTTTAGTAATGTTAGAGAATCCGTTTGTGGCCAACGTTTTGGGCGACACTTTCTGTTTCTTGCGGGCAGTTGTCGTCGCATTGATTTTCGTGTCGTTTTCTTGTGGTACTTGTGCTGGTGATGAGTGAAAGCTCTGATTCTGAGGAATATTTTCAGCAAATTTATGGTTTGAGTTGAGATCAGTTTTAGGTTTTGGCGACCGATTGGGTGTTCCGCCAATTATTCCGTTCCTTTTCTTATTATTCGGCGAATTATTTGTATCACTATTAGTGTTGTTCTCATTATTATTACAATTATTGTGATTAAAGTTTTGTGAGTTTTGATTCTCGTTATTGAATGGCTTAGAACTGGAATTATTCGTCGGATTCTTGTTATTCTTGGTGTTGTTGTGATTGTTGTTATGGTTCTTATGGTTGTTATTATAGACTAACTTAATGTTTGCCAACCCTTTAATATGAAGAGCTTTTGCACTCGAAAGGAACGACTCGATGGCATCTCTTGTGACCTCGACCTGACCATTGTATATGAACTGAAGGATGGCCTCCATGTCGGCCACTTTGATCTCTTGTGGAAGAATCATAACTGTATTACAATTGTTGTTCTCCGAGCCGTTGAAAGCACTCAAAGCATTCTTAATGTAAGCACTGGAGGCGGCCATCACTACCCGATGGCAGCGAAACACTCGACCCGAACAACAAATGGCCAGATCTGTGAATAGGCCGTCAGCGAAAAGGGCGCCGAATGACTCGAAGCCGTCCAAATCGGAGCCCTTTCGAAAGTGGTATGTCTTGTCATCTGAAGAGGAAGAGTTGCTGTCATTACTGTTGTCATCGATGTTGTCATCGATAGCTCCGATCGGCTTTCGATCCATTGTTGGAGTCTTTAATCCAAAAGTAAATGTTTAGAAATATTTTGATTGAAATTCGCACAAAAAAGTCAATTAATTGGCAATATTTGAGTCGATTTTATAATTTCATTGAATTAATTAACAAATTATTGGCGAATATTAATAAAATATTAAATAATTTGATGTAATGTTTGTCACAAATCTTTGACGTAATATAAGAATCAAATAATTATTTTCACGAATCAAACGATTCAATGGATTTCAATGTAATTCAAAAATGAAGTGAAAAATAGTCGTAAACGCAAACAAAAACTACAAACAAAACAAAGAATTGAACTGAAATTTGATTGAAAAGAAACTAAAATCAAATGAAAACTGATTAATAATAAACTGATTGGCGAATGATTTTCACAATTAATCCATAATTATATTTGTGTTGTAATCGGTGTCGAAGTGAGTCGTAAGTAATGTCTAATTCCTAATCAATTTAGAGTCCATTTCCTGTTATATTCATTGCATTCCATTCTATGCCTGCGATTGGACTCAATTCACAATTCAATCCCAAACTGAATGTGTTCTTCACCTAAACATTCGGAGAGAACTGAAAATTCAACTCAACGCCAGTTCTGTGGAGCAGAGCTTTGCGCAAATAGCTATACACAGCGCACACCACAACAGCTCAGAGCACAGGGCATTGACAGCACACCACCACCACTGACACCAGAATAACCAGTGACGTCCCCTCAATACATATTATTCCCAATTATTGGAAACTGAATATTCATTTCAAACTAAATTCAATTAAAATTATTGAACAGAATATTAATTTCAACGCAATTTGCGAACCAAAAGGAATTGAGCCTTAATTAGAGAGTTTGAGTGAAATGACCAAAACCTTATTTGCTTTATTCTTGTGTCAATTCTTAAGTTGTGAGGCGACGTCACTGGCAGTAAGAGCTGTGTATAGTTTAGACGCTATCTATGAGTGCATTCCTTTATGAGAGCACAAGAATTAAACTTTTATATAAAGTCAGAGAAATGTTCGGTTCATTCAATTTTGTTGTTCAAAGACTTTTTTATCGCTGGAATACTGGGGTTTTGCAAAATGAAGTCCCATTTAAAGGCATATCTGTTCGACATTAATGATAATGATTTTGTTTGAAAGACTATCGAAAAATTAGAAAATTCTTTGTTTGCAGTCATTTAAGTGACAATTAGTTTGAGGCCTAATATATATTGGATACCAATTTTGTAATTTTCTCTCTCTTTGACTACGAATTAAAAGAATAATTAGCTTTTGCTTTGAACACAAAAAGAGAATATTTTTTTGATCTAATTTTGTTGTTCTCAGAGTTTCTCAATCGAGTGAATTAGAGCGCAATTTCTATCCTATCTATCAAAAGGTTTTTTACTTTTCCAGTTTTACTCTAATTATAGTAATCGCTATTAAATATGACACAAATAAATATTAAAATATATACACAAAAAGTCAGTCCTTTTAGAGTCAAATCATTTTCTGTTCCTAATGTTGTTTCACTCGATCTATAAGTTATTCTAATTTATTGAAAAAACTTGAGTTTCGATGACTTCAATAACCACTGCTTTTGAGAGAACTTCGGATAAGTTTTTTGTCACATTTTCTGATGCAATAAATTATTCATTTGTGGAATTTTCTCGAATTTTTCGCTTCGTTTCAGTGTTTTTCTAACTTAATTGAAAACCTATCGCACAGAACAGCAATTCTGATGTAAATTATGATTCATTTTATGGATTCGCTTATCTATCGATTCCTTGTTTTGTTTCATTTTGATAACACATTTACAAAGAATTTGATTACATTCTTATACGTCAATCGATAAACTCATTTGAAAACACCTCAAATATAAGGGAACTTTTGGAATATATTATTTTATTCCTATATTTAACGACTTATTCGTAAATAATCGCAAAAACTAAAAATCAGGTTTTCGTCAACGCATTAGTATTTTATAACTGAATATTCAAAAGATGAGATTAAAATGTTGTTTCCATAGACGAAAAATAAAAGAATTTCCGATAATTTGTTGGATTCACTGACAATATATGAAACAAGAGATGAAAATCTTCTGTAATTTTGTTTGTGATTCGACTTATAATCCGATTAAGTTTGGGCTCAGTTTTCAAATGGACTGCAAATCGAGATATTGGGAGCGCGGAATGTGAAGGCCTTTTCGTTTGCAGTTGAATTGAGTCGACATATTCCTTGATTCGATACCTCAATCGTTACACACATTACAGGAAACTGAACGCAAAATGCCTTCAGGCTATCAAAGTATACAAAAAAATTATTCTATTTGTAAAACAGCGAATGACTCACTTGTGATACCAATTCTTTTACATAAAAGTTAGTCATTTTTCCCTTTAATTAATCGATTCTTATATTACTGGCTGTAATACAGACACTATTACACGTCTAAGTCATTATCGATAAACTAATTCACGTAAATGTTTTTGTGACAACCATTTTGTAGAATTTCAATTCTTCGAATAACCCTGAGCTAACCTTTTTTTAACGATTACTCTGAAAATTGATATCTCTATCCTTATATTCAAATTAAGTCATAATTTAAAATAACATTTCATAAAATTTTTTGAAAACTCGTATTCCTATGAATATTAAGTTTTAATTAAATTAATAAAACTTGAACCAAGTAAGCGAATAAATAAGATTAGATGGGTTAAACCCACAAATGGCGTAAGGCTCCCTATTCTCTATAATATCTCTGTTTTGTACAAACACTGATGTCAACTATTTAAGAGACTTTTACTTCAACAGAGAGATTATCTGAAAAATTAACAAAAAAAGTGACAAATCTTTTTAAAAATTAGATTTTTATTCTGGAAGTCCAGTCAATTAAGACATGAAATTGTACTAAAATAAGCCATGAATTCATTTAATGCGTTTCGTTTGCAATAATTATAAGCACTTAAATATTGATTAATTCTTATATTTCTGCACTTTATATGAGAGGAAATGACTGGAAGAGAATGTCTTTTCTCAGAACAGTTAATATGTCAGTCGGAACCGGAAAGCCTTTCCAATATTCGGTATAATTGAATCAATTTTCAAGAGATAACACTAAAGAAGAGAAATAGCAATGTTATGACTTGGATATTGAGTTACGTAAACCTTTATTTACAAGTTCAAATCAGAGATTATATTTATTGAATGGCTATGAATCGAATTGAATGAATCAGTAAACAAGTCATTGAACAGTTGCTAGTCTACACTTCAGTTAGATTATTTAAATTGGTAAATAAGTTTAGATTTGGACTTGGACTGTAATTTTTGATTAAACTGGATAGTCTGAATCAGGGATGGCCAAAGGAAGCAATCCTATGAAGGGGTTTAGAGTAGGGTATTTCCTGGAGCCAAAATCGACCGGAAACTGCCATTAGCGGCCATTTTTGTCTAAAATAAGCTTAATTTCAGCGATTTTAGCCCTAAAAACTTATTAGCTTATTTAGGCTATTTTGCAAGTTTTAAAGCTAAATTCCTTAAAATAAAGTACTAAATGGCTGATTTTTTGGCCGCCATATATAAAGATGTCTGAATTTTGGCCGACATTATCAAAAATTCCAAAATTTTACCAACAAAAAAAAATTGCCGACTCGTGGGGGGTGCCAAAAAATCTTAGGGGGGGGGGTATTCCGAGAAAACTCCTTTTGGCCATCCCTGGACTAAATTAAATATAGTTCCGTTTCGACAGTAAATAAATTTGAAATTCGATGAGAATTTTATTTGTTTATTTGAAAACTAAAATCGCATTAATTATACAAATATTGTGTTTCAATTAGAATAAAGTTTTACTCAAAATTTTAATTACAATAATATTTTAAAGAATTAAATAATTATAAAGCATTTGAAAAAAAACCTCAAAAAACACCAAAAACTCTTTTAAAATGATTTTTCTTAAGAAATATTTTTCGATTCAATGATAAAATTCTGATCCATTACTCGATTAAAGTTATGTTTTTTGAGTGCAGTTTCTTTCTCTTTAAACTCAACCATCATTTCATAGCATTAGTGAAAATAAGGCCACAGTTTTTCACAATAAGAGTAAAGAATTAATTTTTTCTCTTCTTTCGAAAAACTAAATTATTTATAAAATGTCGACAAAAGAAATATCGAGAATTTAAGAGAAATTTGTTCGAATAGAAGCAAAAAATAAATAAATGTCTGAATATATGTAACCATAAAATAGCCTCAAAAAACAGAGCAATAAAATGCAATTCAATTACGATTTTGACATTTAAACAAAAGGCACTCAATTGTCAATTGAATAAAAGCATTGTTTGAGATATAATTATATCGATTTTCAGACTTTTCGACACAATTGACCGAAAAATTGGTGGAAAAGTTCATTAATTAATAATAAGACGGCTAACAATTGCTGGCCTTTCCTTTCTCTAAGCCCTCTCTGACTAGAAATCTTCAACTTTTTTTGTTACATTTGGAAACTCTATAATCGTTTAGAATTCAAAATTATTTTTCTATTCTTTAATACAAATAATAATGATATCGATTGCAATGAAAATTAAAGGATTTGTTGAATAAAAGATAATTTTATGTAAGTTTTAAATAGATTTTATAAAATATTTCCAAGAATCGTTTTCAACCATTTTTTTTCCAAATTTAATTGTTTCCGTTCACATCAGGACTCGACTCTAAATTCAGAGAACCGGATAGGATGAAGGCCCGTTCCAAAGTGTTGGGAGTCGTGGCGTCGGCCTCACTCTCGGGAGTGGCATAATTGCGGCCGGACTCAGTGTTGGGCTGAGACATGGCGTCCTCTAATTCCTGTTTCAAAGAATTTGCCACTTTCAAATTGTTTTTGCTGGACAGGGATATCATTGTGGTCGTGGTTTTGGGCACACCATTTGTTTCAACAGTTGTGGCCGTCGGCTTGGCTCCAGTCTTGCCTTTTATTGAAATTGGTTTGACTCCAGTTTTGGGTTGAGGTGAAGGTGCGCTCGACTTCGTAGTCTTGGTCAGAGCAGTAGATGCCTTGGATGGGCCCAAAGTGGTTGTTCCCGTTCGGCCGCTGTTCACTCTACTGACCGCAGACTTTAAACCAGTTGTTGTTGTCTTAGGCGGCGATGCTTTCACACCATTTGCAACAGTTTTCGTTCCATTTGTCGTACTTTGAGTCGGTTTGGGAGCAGTCGTTTTGCGAGTAAGACTCGAAGTGGGCGCTGACTTCGGAGCCGCTCCGGTAGTGCTGGATGGCTGACCATTAGGGCGGGTGGAAGCCGGACGTGTACCCAAAGTTGTAGTTGTCGGTCGAGAAGTAAGGGGTGCGCGAGTGGGAGCCGGCTTTGCCGCTGGTTTAGTCGATGGTGCGGTTGGCGAAGTTCTGGTAGTAGATGAAGGGGCCACTCGAGAAGCCAGAGGCTTTGATGCTGTGCTTGTTTTCGGTAATATTCCAGTTGTATGTGTGACACGACTGGTAGCGCTTGTGGTCGCGACTTTTCGCGCCGTTGGATCTCTTGTAGCGACTCCAGTTTTCGTAGCCATAGGTTTAGCAGACGGTTTGGCGGTCGGACCAGAGTTAAGTTTTGTCGGCGCTGTCGAAGTGGTCACTCTCGAAGTAGCGGTGACTTTGCTCAGCGGTTTTGGCTGTGGTTTCAATGATGTGCTTGAAGTGGTCGTCGGCTTAGACTTGGGTTCAGCTTTTGCCAGAGGTTTGCTCGGCTTCGAACCCACTTTTGAAGTCAAGGTTTTTCCTGTTTTCGACACTTCTTTTACCACTCCTTTTGGTTTAATTTCCTCTAATATGGGCGACACTACTGATTGTATTTGTGGCGTGTCTTCGACTGATTCCACTGGTTTTGAAGGACAAATCTCTTGCAATAATACATTGTTTTCGGTTTCATTTAAATCTTCACTCTTCATATCAGTTCCATTTGCCTTCAATCCATTCAATTCAGTTTCATTAGTAGGTTCTGGAGTTGATTCTTGAATTGGTTCTGGAGTTGGTTCTGGAGTTGGTTCTGGAGTTGGTTCCAGAATAAGATCTGAAGTTACCTCTGGAGTTGGTTCTCGATTTAGTTCAGCAGCTATTTCTTGAGTTAATTCTGAGTTTGGCTCCAGATTTAGTTCTGAAATTGTTTCTGGAGTTGGCTCTGGAATTTGCTCTTGAATTTCTTCCAGAGTTGGTTCCGGTGTTGGTTGCGGTGATAGTTCAAGAGTTGGCTCTGGAGTTGGTTGTGGCGTCACTTCTGGAGTTAGTTCAGGGGTCGGTTCGCTGTGAGTGAATCCATTGACATAATTTTGAATGTGTTGCTCAGGAATTGGTTCTGGTTTATGTTCTTTAATCGACTCTTGGTTCAAATCACTTATCGGATCGAAGATAAGATAAGAATCATTAGGTTCATCACTTATGGATTGGTCGGCAATCATCTCATCCATTGATGGCTCAATGGCCGCATTTATCTCCGAAGTCATTTGGAGAGTAAACGTCTCTTCAGTCAATTCTGGTTCACTTATTTCTGCTTCAATGTCTTGAGGAATGGATTCTTCAGCGGAATATATTATCACCTCAGACGGACAGACAAGTGAATCCTCAGCTTTAATGTCGTCGTTTTTGATCTCTTCAGCCAATTGGTCGACAATCGGTTCTTCGACTTTCTTTTCTGAGATTTGGCTGAAGTCTTCAGTTTTGTAATCAGGACTGACTTCAGTGGTGTTCACATCCAAACCGATTATAGAAGGCATGAATTCCTCATTGATTTGTGAATTTAATTCGTCCTCAAAGAACTGCTGAACCTTTGGTTCATCCAATTGAGGGATAAATTCTTCAGAAACCAAATGCAAACTATTGATTAAATCTTGTTCTGCTTTTGGTTCTTCTGCATGAAAGACCTCTTCGAGGACTTCTGGAGAAGTTCCACAAAGGAACTCATCTGAAGTATTAATTTGTTGATCGGATGATTCTTCAGCCTTAGTTTCAACCAACAAATCTTCGGCCAAATTTTGGGAAATCAATTCTCCAGTGTTTTGTTGAGTTTCAAATTCATTCAAATCAGACAAAAGCTGTTCGTTTTCTTTCTCCACTTCTTCTATCACTTCTTCTTTAATATCATCACCTTTGACGCCATCTTTCTCGACGCCATCTTCTTCGAGACCATCATCTTTAATGTCCTCTTCTTCGACGCCATCTTCTTTAATGTCCTCTTCTTCGACGCCATCTTCTTTAATGTCCTCTTCTTTAACGCCATCTTCTTTAATGTCTTTTTCTTTAACGCCATCTTCTTTAATGTCTTCTTCTTTAACGCCATCTTCTTTAATGTCTTCTTCTTTAACGCCATCTTCTTTAATGTCCTTTTCTTTAATATCTGCATATTCTTCAACATCTTGATGACCAATAACTTCTTCGACAACTTGTTGTGTCTGTTCAAAAGGGTTTGGTTCTACAGTTAACTGTTGCACCACTTCTTGTGTTTCTTTTGGTGTCAAGTGTTCGTCCATAAGGGCCTCAGACAGCAGATCAGCTTCTGGTGACTTGATATCGGAAACGGTTCCTAAATCAGATTCATTGCTCTCTTCTTTATTTTCTTGTGAATCAATTAGTTGATCAGAATCAGTTGGAAGGGTGCCATAGATCTGTTGCAACTGATAATCGTTCGCCACTTTTTCTGAGATTTTACTCAAATCTGATCCAATCTTTTCATAACAGAATGAATCGACGCTTTCAGCGCCTGAACTGAAATCATGGATGTCTTGGTTCTGATTGACATTTTGGTCGTCGATATCACTGAAAACCCGTTCACAGACTTCTCCCAACAGAAGCGGTGACTTCATCGGAGTCTCAGAGTCGGCCGACTCATTCAAGTGCTGTTCAAAATCACATTCATATGCGGTCTGATATCCAGTCTTATTGAAACTGTTTGACTCATCGAAGTCAGACTGAGCCGAACCGAAAGATTCTTTGGCCAGACCTCCGACCGAATCATTTAAATCGAAACATTGGTCGACATCAGATCCGAGGGACGACGGTCTCATTGAATGAGAGTCTTGAGTGGCGTCAGTCGAGTCCATATCGGTTTCCAAAATGTTTCGCTGACCGTTGGTATCGAAAGAAAACTGGTCTGATGTCTGTATGGGCGTCGAGCACAGGGCGTGGTCTGAATGAATGACCGCTTGCGTGGGAAATGACGACGAAATCTCAGATAGTTTGGAAATATTGAACTGGGAGTCGCTTTGGAAAGACTGCAGTGAACTGCAGTCGTTTGCAATTGTCTGACTCGTGTCTGACTCGAGCTTATCATTGATTTCAAAACTATTAGTCGGTTCCTTCAAAAGGGACGACTCGTTATTGAAATGATTATCAGATGACATATCAAAGGGTTTATTTAAATCGGCATAACTGTAGTCATTACTACTGAATGGATTTGAGATTCCTTTTGACTCATTAGTGCTGTTCTCAGAGCCGTTCATCGAATCACTTATTTCGAAGTTAAGTTTTGCGACATTCATGTCATTCATCGGATCCATTGTCGAGTCTGCGCTCAAATCGAAAGGATTTTTGGCATTTGATTGCGTGAACTCGAAGTCATTGTATTGGAAGTGATTTCCATTCAATCCATTGGTTTCGTTCTTTTCTCGGGGAGTCAAAGGCGTGAATGGAGTGGCTCTAAGTTGTGCCAAATCTTTGAAAAATATCACAATTGTTGTGATGTTATCACTGGAACCGTCATTTTTGGCTATTTTGGACAAATGTGTGGCCACATTACGAGAGATTTCTTCAATGTCTTGGCTTTCATTTTCACAAATATATTCATAGACGAGACTCGTGGCCTCTTCGGGAGTTAACTGATCCCAGAGGCCATCGCAGGCCATTATTAGAAAATCAGTGTCAGGATCTATATCTAATGCGACAATGTCTGGCTCTGAGCTAATGTAAGGCTTGTATTCGGGATCGCCGATGGCTCGGGAGACAGCCAGAGTGCCGTTCACTCTCCAAGTGTCCACAAAGGCTACAAACCCTCCCAACTCTTCGATTCGTCGTCTTTCCTCCTCGAGCTCTGGTTTGTGCGGAATCATAATATCAATAGGTTTGCCATTCCTGACGAGAATGGCGAGTGAGTCGCCCAACCAGGCCACGAATATCTTAGACCTCTCCTCTAGTAGTGCACAAAGAGCTGTGGATCCGCTCTTTTTGCCCTCGCGAGCAGATCTCTCGAGATAATGCAGATCTGTTATAGAAAAGGCTTCTTTGAAAGCACTGGCAATATCGCCGTCTAGAAAGGCTTGGCTCTGCACCAAAGTGTAGTGAAGGTGTGCAGACGCATAGCTGGCGGCGTCGACTCCGGCGTGACCGTCAAAAATGGCGTAATAACTGTATTGTTTTGCACTCTATTAACAAATCGATAATACAGTCAATTATTTTTTCTCAAATCATATCATTTCAAAAGTTAACTTTAATTAATGAGTTTTCGATTTTTTAATCGAAATCTTTGAAAGTATTTGTGGGAAAATTGCAAGAACAAGAAAAGTAGCTCTCTCCATTAGATATTTGGATTAAATTCTTGTACTCTGATTATTTAATTACCAGTTAATTGGCTTTAAGTCACTGTTTTAATCATTTCCAAGAAGAAAAAATTACATTTCTTTAAGAGTTACCGACATTTCCAATGTTTTGATTTTTAATGGGATCTTAAATTAATGAAACGACGAACGAATGTTTTTGACTCAATTGATTAAAACAAAAAACAAATCGATTCGGTATTTCAATCAATCAATTAATTTAAAAATAATTTAAAGAAAAGAAAAATTTTGTATAAATATTGTGAAATGGGGTGAAGCAGAAAGTCGTGTCTAATATTATTGTTATGAAATAAGACTATTATTAAGCAAATGGTTTGAATGCTTTAATTAGAAAACAAAGTCAATAGACGAGTGATTGTTTCACTTTTGACAGTAAGTTAGAACTTTAATTAATTGATCAGGAAATTTGAAGTAAGCTAAGAATTTGGACTTACTTTTAGAGCCAGTGCTTTGTTGAGGTCGTGAAGAACGACGTGTCTGTCTTCCATTTTTCTCCGGGTATTCTTAATCGCACAGATCGATGAGACAAAGGTCTGGTGGGAATATTCTTTAGCGGTCTCTACGGCCAACTCTGGATTGTCTTTCCAAGTGTTGATATAATCGGTTAAGTATTCCAATGATTGAGAGTATAATTCGTTCGAAGAAATGGCTGCAAACGAATCAAACCATTCAATAAATACTAGTTCTCTGAGCGAATGACTCACTCGAAGCCATTATTTATAATTAATTGGTTGCGAAGAATGAATAATAAAATAATGAAATAAAACAAATAGAAAAACGATAAAAGAGTAACGAATGATATCAGACCTGGTTTTGATTTGTCGGCATCAGAACCACGAGATTCTCGCGTCGTTTCGGCCAAACCCAGCTTTCGGGCCACTATTGAGGCCAATGCAAAGGCTAACGGATGCGGACACTTCCTATCAGACAATTGGTTTACAGACAATCAATATTTTACGTAAACAATTGGTAAACAATTTTGAGGAACAGAATAGTTTGACAGAAAAAATGCCAGAAGTTTGGGAAAAAAACAGTAATAAATACGTTGGCGTCGAAAATAAATATTTATCGATAAAAGTTGGGATAAATATAAGTTATATATAATGTGAGCACAGATCAGATCTATCGGTGTGTCTGTAGTTCGTGACGAACACAACAAAACAAAAGCTAAGAATCAGATCTAAGTTTTGATGTCTACGGCCTCACAAAATGTCTAATAAATATAAATAGGATTCCGAGACTGGAATACAATAGAGATAAAAGTGAAGCACTTCTTATGCGATAAATGCATGAATGAATTCCGTCTCTACTGTTGAGCACTCATTTCTAACTTCTTTTCTATCATTACATTGTTTGACAAAGAGTTTCCACAAACAAAAAACGGTTTCGTATTTAATTTATTGTACACTTCTTATCGCGATTTCAGTAAATTCAGAGCAAATTTCATCAGAGTCTGTTAATTAAAACAATGGACCAGGAAAAAAACACCAAAATAAGAGCAAAATTAAATCCATTTTAATTAAGAAATTGCGAAAAACTACTCATATTTATCGTATGACTCATAACGACTGCATTGAATGCATCGATAACTTCAGGGCTTTTTCAGAGCCTTTTCGTAACACAAAAGTATCACAAAAGAGTGAATCTTATAAAACATTTGACTCTTTTCCGTAGTTTTAAAACTCAAATCAATTTGAAATTAAATTTCAATTAAATAGAAGTAATGAGTAAAAAGTTGTCAACACTTACACTGAGTTTGTAACAGAACAAGGACAAGAATTAAAAGAGCAAAGAGTAGACAAAAGTCGGATCAATATTCGAGCACTTCATACAAAATATCTGATTATAGCGAACGTCTGCTTCACATCTGAGCTCTGACTTTACTCTTCGTTATATAATTCTTGAGTAAAACTTTTCTCCAAATAATTACAGACGGCTTTACAAAACTTGTTGTAAACGCAGAGCTGAAGAGAATTTCGTGCAATGCATTGAAAAATAAAAATTTATGGCTAAAAATACAGTGTTATAGAGACAGCACTGCACCACAAATATAATTTCGGTTCTGTATATTAAATAACTTACACTTCAATGCAGACGAAAGCGAATGTCTGTATATTTTCATAAGATCTAAGACAGACATAAGCACTGGGGAGTGAGTGACTAAATGAGGAGTCAGTACAACAAATTGAATGCTACTTTTGATGGCTTCGATGACACAATAAATCCCAGAATTTCATTGCCAGTCAATTTGAAAACATCGATTCAAACACTTTTTACAACTAATTTCAGTCAAATTTGTGAATATCTTTTCAAATGTTTAGAAAAAGTGAGACAACAGAGTTAATACACCTGTTCCTGTCGCAGCCCAACACTTTATATACCTGTGCAAAACCATGAATAAACTCGAATTGAAAAAAAAATGCTTTTTCACCGCAAAAACTGAAAATACATTCAGTAAAAAGAAATTCTCAATAAATTATTTTTGAATTTTTGTTTATATAAAAAAAGAGTGTTTTATTGAAAGTCAAAAAAGGCATTTGACTGAGAATTTTGACGAAAAAAATTGCTGTAACGAAGAGAACACAAAGGACTGGAAACTTAACGAAAGCCAGAGAAAAGTGTTAAATAGTTATTCAGAAAATGCATATAAAATATGAATATAATGTAAATTGTCTCAAAACAGAATAAGATCTCAACGTTATTATGAAATACATTATAGAGCGATGACCTGAAGCCAAGAATACAGAGCCCAGAGATTCAAGTTTTCTGAAGCCTAACACAGAACAGAGTATTGAAGAAACAGAGAACTGAACACGAATTCTGACATTTGGTTGCCATAGATTAGCACTAATAGTGAGTGAAGACCTTTTGTTTCATATGAGAAAACAATTTTACATTCAAAACAACTTTAAAGCAAATTTACAGCAAAATGAGAGGTTGTGTGGCATAAGAGAAGGGCTTATAATTGTCATCTGCTTATCAAACATGGATTGAATGCGGAAAATAGCGATTCAAACAATCAATAACTATATTGTTATGCAAAATGAAAACATTTCCAGAAATATCCAGAATCTAAAGAACACCTCTTTTATTGGTGGCTCTATTCTCTATTGATTGGCTGAATGGCCAGCAAAACGTTGGGGCCGGCGGTTATCAAACTTCATACGAAATCATCAATTATTAACAGTTTAGTGAAGCCAATATTTCTTGATAAATATTTTTAGTCACAATTGAAATTCACATTCGATTGAATGAACAATAAATTTTATGCTAGACGTTTTATTAGCATTTAATTCTGAAGCCTATCCTGGATCCTTTATTTTCAGTGAAATGATTAAAAAAACTTTATTCAACAATTTATTTACGCGAATGTCTGATGTGATTAGTGTTTGACAGAAAAAATTAAGTTTGAAAAAAGACTGAAGACTTATGTCTAGCCGTTTGGGAATAAATTAATAAATAAATAAAATTTTCTGAAAACTTAATAAATTTTAAGACTTTTCACATCAATTGTACGCAAAAAAAAAGAAGAGTAGAAACTATAATAATAATGGAAATACTAATAGTTTTTGGTCTGAAGTAACTGTCGTTCGAATACCAATGTCTTTATGACAAGACATTAATGTTTTGTTAAGTAATAGTTATATCATATCATTAGTGAACTAAGTATTGGCCAAAGAGAAAAAGCAAAACATTTCTCATACGATGTGAGACATATCTAAAGTTATTCATAGGGTCTGAAAAAGACAAGTATTTATCTGCAACTCGTCATAAAATAAAAGAGAACATCAAAGGACAGAATACGGGGCGCAAAGATTTTTTCCAGATTTTATTGGCCTTATATTAGAATGAAATTTGTTTGACTCGCGAACAGACGTTCAGATCGATTAAAATGACATTAATTTAATTAAACAAAATTCATTGAACTGTTTAACACTTGAGATGAAAAGTATAGATACTCTTTGAAACCATTGGGAATAAGAGATAAAAATATTTGAAATATTTGAATATTCATCAGTTGATTGCGATATAAATTATGCGTCGTTTTTGTGTTGAAAGTAAGAGAGTGTTTAAAAGCAAAAACTAATGATTTTCTCAAAACTGGTTGAGAAGAGAAAAGAGTCTGAAGTTTTCAAAGGGAAAAAATGCTGAAAACGATTGAAAAAGTTATTGAGCGAACAACTTGTTACTCGAGTAATTATTATACACACGGCTATCAAATGCCAGCCAATACACCATTGCTTAATGCCGCTGTGCTCATCACTGGCCTGAATATTGGGCACAGTATCACAAGTAAGGTACTTCCCGTTAATGGTCTGCCAGTCAAGCAAACTTCCATCAGAAATGGAGGCAGTCTTCGAACGAACAAAATCTTTATTACAATAGTAATGATCAAAACAATCGTTATAGTAATGGATCGGACGATAAACCGAATACAAACACCTTTAAAATGCAAGCCTTTCATTGAAATTGCTATTGAAAGCTATGAAAACCGGAGGTTTACTCATCAATTCATTCAAATTATTACATAAATTTGGATGAAATCTACATTAGATAGCAATTTGCGAAATTGTTTTAAAAACTAATTGAAAGATATTTGAGTCGATTGGATGCTTGACTCCCATCGCAATCAGTTAATTATTGCGAGGATAATAAACTGAATAAACTGCTACTTCAGCTTTTATTTGTCTTTAATTCCCATTTAATTCACTGTTTGTCTGCAGACAATAATTTACATCGAATTTAATGGAAGATTTAATGAACGAAATATATATAAATCTAATAATTAATCTTCGATTGAATCGACTCATTAGATCGCGTATTGAATTAAATTAAGGAATTTGTTAATCATTCAATTGAGTCAATATTTGTCTGCAAATGAACTCCAAATGATTTAAAAGACAAAAAAACAAAATCAAAAGTAAATTAAATTTTAGTGATTAGAAGGTTATCAAAATAGAAGTGTATATAAAGTGTATAAACAGACAATATTTGGCCGTTTAATGGAATTCAAAGTATTTTTTGTTAAAATACAGATTAGATTCGACTAAAAGCGTTGAATGGCTTCTAATCGGTTAAAAGGAAACGATAACTGAAAACATATTGCAAACAATGGATCGAAAAATTCAATATAAATATTCTTGGCTAAGGAATCGATGGTTTAGATACTCAGGAATTGAATGTCTGATCGGATGAATAGAGAAGATTAGATGCGAAATAAATAAGAAGATTGAATGGGAATCTAAGCCATCATTTTTCGATCAATCATTTGAACAGTTTATTTAAACTAAGAAAATAATGTCTGAACTCAACAAACTAAAGGTTAGATCGAAACATTTTGGATTCAACAGGAACAAAATCGCCTGATTTTCGGCTCTCTCCGAACTAACACATCGAGGAATAAATTGAATCTAAATTCTAATCAAAAGCCAAAAGAACAGAACAAATGGTAATAAATGGAAATTTTGAGTCAAATAAATCTGATTCTGATAATTGCAGGCCTGATATGAAATATTCGAGACTAGTCTACGAACTGGAGAGCCCGTCGCACAGCATTCTTAACCAATCTCTTCATTTATTTTTGTTTTTGTTCCTGAATAAGGGTTGGGTCACTATTTGATGAAGGTTTCAGTTTTGGGCTCTCAATTGCAAACGAGTCACTTGTGAATCGAGCTATTGATTTGATTTAATGTGGAGTCCCAATAATTATTAATATTATTGAAATAAATCAATAACCCTGATAAAATAAAAACTTTATTTAATAAAAATTGTTTAAAATATTTAAATTAGTCGAATGGGTAGAGCATTAATTTAGCAAGTGAAAACAAACAAAACTAACTTAAAGTATAAATTGCAGGAAAAATTCAAAGAATGTTTCTATTCTGTAATTCTAACCTTTTTTCGGGTTTAATATTTCAAACTCAGTGCTTATTATTCTCGTAAACAACGATTTGATTTTAAAAGGCAGACATTATTTATAATCTTTTGATGACTAAAGCCATTCAGAAAAAACAAATATTAAGTGAACTAAAATCGAGTTATGAACTCAAAACAATTGCTGAACTATAACTCAAATGAGAAATCGATCCCAGTTTCTGTTGAGTTGTGGACATTTGCAGGTTTGAAATGAACATTTTTGATTGATTTCAATGTTAATTCAAATGACAAATGATATTTAAATTATGTTTGAATTCATGAATTAATTTAGAAATCGAAAGATAAGTAAAAGCAAAACAATATTTCAATGTTTGAATGCAATTAAAGCGTTTCACAATTGCGCTGACATTTGAATATCAGAGCAAATAATAATTTGTGAACTTTTCGATAGCTATAATCAGAATTTGCATTTTTAGTGCCATTCTTATGGTTTGATTGCAAGTAATGTTAATTAAGTCGGTTGGAGACCAAAGAAATGCTTCTCAACAGTAATAAACTTAATTAAATTAGTGCTTAAATAGAGGTAATAACGAAATTTTTAAGTCTATTTGAAAACGTTTCACATGAGTTGTGTCCAAACAAACAGTATTTGAAAATAAAAGTGAAATTAATTGAGAAAAGAGTGAAATGAATAACAGGAACGACACGACAGCGCGAAAGTCACGAATGGCAGACATTGTAAAGCTCTTTGGCTGACACGAACTGACGCCGAGATATTACACACATCGATGTCCTCTTGGATTGTACGACTCTGACAAGTAAATTGCAAACAATACTCTCCAAGATAATGATCACTAATGTTCAGACATTGATTCATTGGTGGACTGACTTCAATAAAAATTTGCATAAAATTTATATTAAGACTGAATTTAAGTATAAATTTCATAAATGATTTTATAATGAATTGGAAACGATTCTCAAAACGATTGTTAATATATTTGCAATAATTGATGACAGAAATGAAAAATTCGAGTAATAAATAAGTGAATAAAAAAATGAGAAACGAGTTGACAATTACGACAATTAGTCAACCGTTTAAACATATAACCAAT
Source organism: Euzetes globulus (assembly GCA_034695525.1). Lineage (NCBI taxonomy): Eukaryota > Metazoa > Arthropoda > Arachnida > Sarcoptiformes > Euzetidae > Euzetes > Euzetes globulus. Next base: position 39,682 of record JAQIWP010000052.1, read on the forward strand.
TGTTTTGCAAATCAAATATACTTTTGAACTAAGCTTTAAGACAAACTATAATCATATCTTTTTGATCGTAATCTGAAACAGACTCTAAAAATGTTTGTCATTAATAAAGAAAAAGTAAAATTTGGAGAACATATCGTTGAACTCATAGCCGAAAGAGTGTCAAAACAGTTGTTTCACTCGTTTTATTCATAATTTTCTATTGTTTTTTCTAAAAATTCAATTGTATTTTCATATCTCCTATTATCCTAATAGACATTATTTTCAGGTCTGCTGTGCTTTTAAGTTTGGGTGGAGAGGAATGACATCGAATTAGAGCGAGTGCTGAATGAATATTTGAAAATAAAAGTCGCCGAAAAAAAATTTCGCAAATTTTCAATATTCATAATTAAATGACAGAACAGAAACTTAATGACAAATTGAAAATTTTTAAATATTTCCCCAAAAATATTGATTATTTGAAAGAAAAAACAATTAACAATGGAATACATTTTTAGCTACACTTTCGAGTGAATCGCATGAACTGGAAATTCAATTGAAGGAAAAGTGAAGACAAAAATCCAACAGAATATAAATAGAGACAAAACTTTATTTTTTGACATTAGATCTCATTTACAAACGATTTTGCGAATCATTCCACGAATATCTTTAAACCCATTATTACAAATCAGGAATGTCTTCATCTCAAGGGTTCTTCTCAATAACACTCTCGAATTAAATGGAATGTCCAAGGTGGCAAAACAGTGGTGAATCGAGATCATTGTAATTGTATACTAATGAATAGGGCATATTTAAGCTTGGACAGGTATTTGAATTAGAAAGGATTGAATGGCCTGAACAGCGCCGGTTATTATGGTAATAATCATTATTTAAAATCATTGAGTCATCTATTTTCCAATAATTTAATGGTATTCTCAATACTCTAAGTCTAATAGAATGACTGGAAAAGTATTTTTTTATATTTCAATCAATATTAGAGCGAATGTATTAATGAAATAGAGCTTTGAGTTAGCATTTGATTGGCCGACAAAAGGAAAACCGAATGAAAATGCATTTTAATGTGAGTTAAATGAATGGTTGAGTCATTGGATGGCAACAAATGATCCACTGTTTGGTTACCTAACTGTTTGTCTGTGTGTTTGACGCCTGAAGTCTACCTATCGATCGCTAATCTAAAGACAATATTACAGCAAACAGACGGCCAGAAAATACATTTATTGTATAATTATTTATATAATCCATATAATGGACTGAGGGTTAGGTCATTGCGCTCTCAGACAATACAATTGCAGTTTAGGCAAAATAATCAGCAAAAAAGGCTCAAACCCTTAAACAAAATTAACCTTCAAATGAATAGATTAAACACATTCTTATAGTTCATTGAAAGGAAGGGCAGGAAAGGTCTGAACCAAAAAAGGAACTTAATTAAAGCGAATCTAATGCTGTTTTGTTGCCAGCAGTCGACTGGACAGCCATATGTCGCGCAAAATAAACGAAAACAATATTTTGGAAGTGAGACAAAACTGTTGTGAAAAGTAAATCAAAAGACCAGTGCCTGTTATCACGAAGTGATTGGTGCGAACAGTCTTTCCCTCTAAACATAATAAACAAAAACAAGAAGTTTTGACGAAAAAAAGTCAGAAATAGCTTCTAGTCTTTTGACAGAAAGAGGGTTCCCAAAACTAGTTGAGCACAAGTCAAGTGTGGGCTCAGTCTGACATTGAATAGAATGAGTGCACAGAATATATCACTGATATTTCTCTACAATACTACAAGTGATACCGAAAGCAAACTTTGCACACAATTAGCTATTTTTGATGCGATTTTTGGCACCACTTGTCTTCATATTCTTGCAAATTATATTCAATAGTTTATTACAACATTTTTATGGCTTATTTTCTGCTCATTTGACTCCAGTTTAATGAATAAACAAATGTAATGACTTATTTGAGATATTCTTCAAAGTCATCATCGAATCAATTGAATGATAATTTTGAAGCCAAATGAGAGCTTCATTTAATGTAAACTAATCTTTACCTCTATATTAACATTACTCTGATTATCATAAATATTTAATAATAATAAAAGCTTTTCAATTCAGTTCTCTGTCTAATCGAGCGATTAATAAATTAATTGAAATCATTATTAATTAACTTTAAATAAAGTTAAGGTTTGTGTCAAATCGAGTGACGAATCAAAAGAGAGACTGACTTTTCAGCCTTTTCTGGCTTTTAATCTCGAAGCAAATCAGCGCTAAATATTGTTTACATTTTTTTATTTTGATAACTAATCAAACTTCTAATTAAATCAATTGATTGAAAGCTCAAAATAGACAGTAATTGAAAGAAAAATAGGTTTTCCTTCAATTGAAAAACAGAGACAATCTCTTCATAATTTGATATTCAATTGAATGAATTAAATACAAATCTAATGAGTCATTGAAAGAGAGACACGATTTTGAACGCAATTTTCAAATTAAAATCAAAATCAAAACAAAAAACTAAATTATAGTAATTATAAACGTTTATAACGAAGAAAAATGAGTTACAAAAGTCTATAATTAGATTAGAAATGAGTTTTAGTTTTAAACAAACGGCAAAAAACTCTTTGAATAAATCAAATGATAAAAATGTATTCAAAGAAAAAGAAAAGTTAAGAACTGAGGAAACGGTTAAATAAAGTGCGATAAGTGTTTGTTTGTCTGAAATGAAGGGGCAGTTCATGGCTTACTTGTAGTCCAAGTGATAAAAAATCCAATCAAACACTTCTGGCTCGACATCATTGGGACTAATCATGTGGTCGGAGAAGAGACAGGAGTCGGTGGTCGTCCGGCTCCTCATCACAACTGTCTGCATCTCTTGGGTGGACAGGTCGGCGACCATATCGATGACCGACAGGTCTGACACAGGGCTGGCCTTCGCATTGGCTCCACTTTTGCCGCTGTCATATGTCTGAAGAAATTGTTTGAATGATTGCAAAACCGAATCATTGTTTTCATTCATTGCAATCGTCTTTCGCCGTCTTTTCTCTTCTGTCGGTTTGACTTCGATTTCAAATCAATGGTTATTTGAAACGTCGAGAAACTGTCGGAAATCGACAATAAATTTGTTGTTTTCGTTGACTATTATTACTATAATTACTAATATTTAGAAAAATAAGTATAAATTGAAAATATTTGAGTCGTTTGTTATCGTATTTGTCTATTATTTGATAGAATCAGAGCTTCAAAAGACAACTTTAAATGAGTTGAAACTGGAATGCACTCAACGCTCGACACTCTCTTCGCTCTATTCCGCACATATATTACGTAATACAGGGGCACAACAGTTGCCAATGTTTTTGCTTGATGCAATCACTAAACACTAACTATTTGCTCGTCTCTGCCTTGATACTGATCAGGACTGTTTATTAAATAGTAAATATTTTTCCGAATAAATGCCAATTTGTTGTCAATGATGTCATCATATGGACAATACAAGTGTTTCAGTATGATTTGACAGTATTGTACATGCTTAAGTTTGTAAACTGTTCAATGACTCCTCCTATTTAAATGAAAGTAATGCGCTTCTAATGAAAATGATTGAGGATTTCAGGTGACAATAGTGTCAAACCATAATATAGGTATCTTAAATGTTAGTCAATTAACTGGTGGTCGGCCTAACTGTTAGACTAAATTTGTCGCAATTAAAAAACTTTTTTTAATTTTTCTTATCACAGAATTAAACATTATTTATGTTAATTATGTAGAGTTGAGCTAAAATAGGCGGCCCTCAAACACATATTCCCGACTATTGTGTAATGCAATGACATATGAGTCATACGTGAAATTATAAACATAAAACTTTTTTTTATTTTACATTATTATAGATATATAGGTCTCTGTCTGTAATACTTTTTTATTACTGTATTGTTGATTGCAGGAGGAAATTACAATTCAATAATCTGACTGAGTTGAACTCATTTCCATTGATATGTTCCTAGTCGATTATCTAATGATAGGTGATCAAGGTAGAACTAGAATTGAGTTGGCAATGGATGGGAATGACCACCCACATTTTGCTGATCAAGATGATCGATTTTAGGCGGCTGGTCGAGTGTGGGCTTAATTGACAGTATTCGGGTGCTATGAACCGGGTGTTGGGGAACCGACCTATAGGATCAATTGTATTAATTGTTTGCCACCTGTGCTCTATGCAAATCATTAGAAACCTTAATAGTTTGCTCAGTTGTTGTAATTCACTCAATACATGAGGACTTGAGAAGGACTGGGAAGGGAATAAAAGAGCACTTCATTTGAATTATTAATTCCAATGTCTTGCAAACCATTACTTTTTTGTTTTATTATCTCTGAATACAGTATTTTAATCTTAAGAACCTTTTTTTGTGAAAATTCTTTGCCGATTATTATACTTAACGACAATTCCCTGCAATCATTTTCCATGAAATCCTGCAACTTTTATGATCTAAGAATTTCTGGATTTCACTTATTATGTCCTTCAGTGAAGAGTCAAACAAATATTACTAATAGTTATTCCGTAATAATGTTTTCAATTAGATTTGTTGTCAATTATTTCAATGATAAGTGTGTTTGAAGTCCGAGGCGATGGAATGGTGTAATTGGTTTGTATCGCCAGTTCGTGATTACAATCCAAACCATTAATCACTTGGTTCAGAAAAATGAGAAAACAATTGTTTTGTCTGCAAAAAAAACTGGTCAATACTTTTACGCTATAATTATTTGTTTGGAAATTGGGTTAAATTAGACATTGATTTCAACTGTTTATCTCAAATGAGTGGAAAGTTTCGCAATTCTTGTTTACTGGAAAAAAGTGGATTTTCTTTGAAAAACAAGTCTCGATATTTCGATAAAATAATGTTTTGAATATTTTTCAACTCATTTCGTTATAATAAAAAATTAGAAAAAGTTATGTTATTTCCCGTTCCTAATGACTCATTATATAAGATCTCACATCAAATCGTTTATGACTTTTTTGATTCTTTGCAAACGCTTTGTAAGAATAAACAAAATTCTAACTTAATTTGATATCAGAGATGATTAATGTTGAGCTCGACTTTAATTAAGACCTTTCCTGTGGCCTAACGTTTGCAAACCAATCTCTTTGTCAGATTTCCTTGAATGGGACGGCAATTAATTGAGTTTTCAGATGTCATATCATCACAAGAGATACCACTTAAGTGCCATTAAGTCTGCTTTGAACGCAAACATTGAATTCAAATTCAATATTGAATATTAAATTTGATGGAAATGAGAGTAATTGAGAATATTTTTAGATTAATTCCTAATAAAAGTCTATGTTTTTATGGTCTTAAGAGTTCACTAATGATAATAGAGAGTAATGGGTGTAACGAATGGATAATAAAACGGATGAATTCTCTAACAAAACATTTTGCATAGAAATGAACGCATTATAGCTTTGAACAAATCTTATGCAATGCATTCAAATTATCAACAATTTTGTGACACATTTCAAAACTATTTTTTAATTATAATGAAAGAAAGGGAGAGACATAAAGGGAGACCTGATTCAGAAGTGGCCGACAACTGACAAAACTTGAAAACACAGTCCACTGATTGAAAGGAGTCAATGAATGCAAAACTTTTGTCGAAAAGCGTTTTCATTTGAAAGTCCTGTCAATAGATGTCAGGGATTGAGTCGACAACACAATTGTCAGACATTTTATTTGTTGCTAAGTCTGAAGACTTCCTTTTCCTTTAATGTGTTAATAAGTGAACACGTTATTCATCCATTGAATAGCGACATAACCGCTTCCAAATGCAGATATTCGTCAAGACATTGACGGGAAAGACCATCACTCTTGAGGTCGAGCCCAGCGATACGATCGAGAATGTGAAGGCCAAGATCCAGGACAAGGAAGGCATTCCACCGGATCAGCAGCGGCTGATCTTTGCTGGTAAACAGTTAGAAGATGGCCGGACTCTCAGCGACTACAACATCCAGAAGGAGTCGACCCTTCATCTGGTACTTCGGCTGAGAGGAGGGGCCAAAAAGCGCAAGAAGAAGAATTACACGACACCCAAGAAAAACAAGCACAAGAAGAAGAAAGTGAAGCTATCAGTCCTCAGGTTCTACAAAGTGGACGAAAACGGAAAGATCACTCGACTCAGACGGGAGTGTACTAACGACGAGTGCGGCGCCGGCGTCTTCATGGCCTCCCACTTCGACAGACAATATTGTGGTAAATGTAGTCTCACTTTCGTCTTCAACAAACCCGAAGACAAATAAGCGTTTGCTTCGATTTGGTTGAAATTTTTCATTAATTATTAAAACCGATAATAAAAATGTTTTGAAGTCTTTTCGAAATTCATTTCATTTGTTTTTTATTTCATTTCATTTAACCACTGATTTGTCAATTGAGAGAACAATCTTCGGGTTTATATTTAGTCCCAAAAACCATTGTTTGGTTCAAAACCTTTGGTCATTAATTTGAGGCCAAAGGCCGCCGAAAGCCATTCATAGAGATTAGCTTTAATTCAATTAAGTTTCGGATTAAAACTTGTTGAAGAACTTTGAATTAATGGAACTATTGATGTAAGGGTTGGGTGATTAGGGGTATATCGCCAGGACATTGTAGATGGTCTCAGAAAAGCACCCATTTTAAACAAAATTGTTTGACCCCTTAAAACAAAATTTTGACAATTTATAACCACATTTGAATATTATGAAAAAAATTAAAATTTTTGGAAGATGATCTAGGAAAAAATAATGTAATGGTGAAAAATATCAAAAAGAGTGGAGGTGCCGGGGATCGAACCCGGGGCCTTTCACATGCAAAGCGAACGCTCTACCACTGAGCTACACCCCCAACACTTACAAACTTAAGGGAAGACAATAAGTTTTGTTTGAAAAGTTTTTTAAAGATTATATGAAACAAGTCTTCGAAGGCATTCAATTCAGTTTAAAACAATAATTGATATTCAAGCAATTAATAAATGATTATATTTAATGAGAATTTCAATCAAATGAACGCAATGTCACAAATAACCAATGAAAATATCGAAAAAATTTAACAAGTCTATGATTTGAAAAAGGTTCGCTTATTGCCTTGGACAGTTTCGTTTGGGAAATTATTAATATCTGCCAGTGAGGGACCAAGCTCTATTTTAACAAACAGTTGGGTTGTAATCATTTAACTGCAGACTTGTCTTCGACTCTACGAAAAACTGCGGTAAACTTTTGTCCGCCATTTCGGGTCACTTTCTGTCCCTCTTCGGTCGAGTCGAACAGTTTCGGGACAACAAAATCGCTATCAATTTCTGACTGACTCAGGCTTTCAAAGAGTGGATGTCTGGACAAGTGGTCAGTCATCCAATCGTAGAGTTGCTGGACATCAGTGGCGATATAAACCAAACCATTGACTGCCAGACAATAGGCATATTCAGAGAGTAATTGTTGTGATATTATTCTCCACTTATGTTTCTGTTTCTTGAAGTGCGGGTCAGGGAATAGGAAAAACATTTTAGTCAACTGTCCTTTTCTGAAGAAATTCGGCAAATATTTCATTGCATTACTTCTGAGACAACTTATGTTCTGATATTCGCCGGCATTTTGTTGTCTCAAAGCTATGATTCGGTCGCAGACAAAGTCACAAACTTTGACCCGGATTTCAATGCCTAACATAAGTGTTTTTGGGAACATTGGCGACAATTCAACCAGAAGTCCGCCATAACCACAACCGATGTCAACGAATTGGACTCCATTTTCACTGACATCCATGTCTGGGTAATGGGTTGACCAGTCCATTGATTGGGGGTCTGTTGGGTACTCGAAGCAGTGGTCAGCAATCGGGTTGGAGTGAGCTCTTTGTCGGTAAAAGCGCTTTTGTGGTAATGACATCAATTCGCCCGAAGTGGCCGACAATCTGTCCTCCCCTTCATTTGTTCCGCTTTTGTTATCGTCAATGGTCTCCATAATTGAGGATTAAAAGAGTTATTTAGTTATTTTCAATAAACTCCGGGTATTTTTGAAGAAGTGTTGACTGAAAGCACATGTTTTCAAAACAAATGTAAACAAAACTTATGAAACGGAACGTAGTTTTTGGTCATAAAGTTTTGCGTCAAAAGTTCCAATCATTTGACACTTCATTGGAAGCGATATTTACTTTTGTTGACCGAAATGAATGACTCAAAAAAAGACTTAAAATCTGAACCACTGCCACAACAACAGCAAAGACATCGCAATTTGTATAAGACTTCTCCCAATTGGAAGCAGATCTACAAAAAGGTGACCAAATATTTGATGAACTGTTGATCTGAAAGTGATTTTGATTGGGAATCGATAGCAATGTTTGTCGCGTCTGAACGACAAACGAAACGAATCCCGTTCTCGACTTATTGAGAGGTTCCGAAACATTGACTTAAATGAGTCGACAACTGGTCCGCAGTTTGACACCAATTGTATTGTTGATGAAGTGATGGATTCAGTTTGGAAACAATTCAACGATCAGTTGCCGCCGATCGACAGTTCAGATATGTCTGACTTCATGGAAGAGATAAGACAAGAGCTGCTCATCGAAGGTATTCATTTGTCACAGTATCTGATCTGACAGTTTATTTCCTAATCGATTAGAGTGTATGTATTGGGAAGAACTGGTGGAACGGCGCAAACAGGAAGAGCTGGAATGGCTGGTCTCTAATCATGTCTTTGAATAACTTTTAAAGAGTTCTTCATTCGTTTTACCCTTTTATCCGACGAAACACTTTTTATCCCATTTTTTATCCTTCGATATAATAATGTTTGTAAATAAAAATAAGCTTCAATTTCACAAAATTCAATGTTATTTTTAATTAATTTGACTGGTTAATGTTTCAATAAGCAAATAATTATGTAACTACTTGTTAAAAACTGAAGTCACCTTGAAAATTGATTAATGTTATCGAGGACAGCATATTTATAAAGTTGACTCCTGACTTTTTTGGCTAAACGCCCCGGGGCGCTTTACAAAAACGGAAAGTGGTATTCTCATGGAATATAACCTGTCATTTAAAGGACAATCTAACTCTTAGCCGGGCATAACATTTTTTAAAATTTACATAGTACATTAGAAGCTAGATCAAATTTTGTGTATTTTTCCAATTGCCAATTTTTAGTTCTTATTTTTTTATTTAAACAAAGTAAGCTGAACTAGCATGTCTAGGTGAAACCTCAATTTCCTTAATTATATATCCTTGTATATTTTTTAGCCAATTAGATTGTCTTTAAATTAAGAAATTGAAAAAATAGGGTTTAGTTTTGACTAACACACCATAAATACTAATGAAAAGAACTCGGTGAAATAACTAGATAATCTAGTGAAATAATCATAGAGTGTCTAATGGGTGCAGAGCGAGGGATTGGTTTGGCGCCAATTCGACTTATGTATGTCTGGCATAGGATGATATTGTGCTGTATCTGCGAGTGGCCATACATTTAGACAATTATTAATTAAACT